>JAAAKM020004515.1:0-11650 GCA_010016025.2 Alatinidae sp. Z8VKAUB7J3 | reverse complement strand
CGAAACGTTGTCACAATTGTAGTTTCCTTCTTGGCGTTCTCCCTATAGTTTGTCGGTGTGCTTGTCACCATAGTATACGAAATAAGGTGTGGGTATTAGGCTATTTCTTTTACAGGAAATAAAACAAATAGCTCTTATTGCACAAAATGTATTCTTAAAGGAAGAAAAAGTACCATTTTCAACACTTAAGTCTTTAAGCATTATCATAAAATACTAACTTCGCTTGCTATTCCAGCATTTTCACTTTGGTAAATGAAAGACATTTTCTCTCAAGTCTTTACATAACTGTTGATATTTAATACTTTTCTGATCATAGTTATTTTGCAAATTGGCTTCAAAACCAACGGTTATCTCAAGTACATACAACGAGTTGTTTAATTAAAACTATCATATCAGGTCCAGTAATTGTGCTTGACATCCCAGAATATCAGTAATTTTTAAACTTCACTGTTTATTTATTTATTTATTTTTATATAATAATAACAAAGTTATTAATAATAATAGTAATAATAGTAATACTTTTTCAAAACATCGTTGCCATATATATTCATATATATTTCATCTAAATCCATAAGCCTACTTTTCCACAGTGCAGAAAAGCCATTCCAGATATGTTAAAAGCCTGAGAATATCATCGGATCTGATTTCTTGAGACGTCTTGAGTTATGATGAGATTATTTCAAGCCTGTCAAGTTTTTATCCAAGGCTATGTTCCTTATCCACTCCACAGAGTAGTCATTGTCTGGCACACTAAACTTCTACTAGCAGATTATGGCTTATACAATTATTTTGTAAGCTTTGGATTTAAATCCCAGCAGAGTTCCGAATACATCCTGTCAACAGTTTTCAAGATGTAAACACTGTAATTTGGTTTTTATTTCAAACAGTTTGAAAAAGCCATGGTTAATACTACTAAATTTAAGTCATCTTTTATGACTTAGTGATCTGCAAGTCTGCGGTCAGTTATGTTGATTACTCTCAAATTGCAATACCCAATGTTACACCTACCTTTCTGTCTTAGTGAATGGATCGAATTAGTGTCCATTATCGACTTACGCTGAATCTAGTGAGACTGCGAGATATCGTAGCTTTGCGTTGAAGGATCAATACTACAAACGAGCAAGCTCGTCGCTGTTTTTCTCCATTTTAAATCATTAGTAGCTTTTGCTGTGCAATTTGCTTCTCAGAAAAGAAATAAACTTCGTAAGTAGAGACTTCCATTACAAATTATTACCTTATTATACGTTAGATAAACAGTATCCTACTGTAGGATTTTACTTTGGTCTATTTTGCAAAACTCAAGGCATTTGCCTTTGCTATCTGGTCTTTGCGCAGCTGCAGTTAATTAATCCAGGAAGGTGGGTAGCAGGCGACGTGCAGTGTTAAATAACAGCCATCATCAACCTGATCAAGTAAAAAAGCACAGTTAACAAATATTGAAGTGAGAGTTCTATCTAAGAGCTTTTAGAAAAACAAATAAAGTATAATAGAAAGAGCCAAAGTCCTCTAGGTACCTATATTTACAACATTGGTGTAATCCAGCCCCCCCCCCCCCCCCCCCCCCCCCCCCCCCCCCCCCCCCCAGAGTGCTCAGTGTTTGCATAGTGCTTTATGTAGGTAAAGTAAATGACTAAGAATACACGACACGTGACTACCCTTATGTGTCACGCATCTTTTGCAATCATCGCCTAAAATTTTATCAATCCTCTTTCGATGATTGCAGAAGACACGTCAATAAGGATCAAAAAACTTTAACGGAGGAGTGGAAGAAAGAGACAGGGAAGAGGACACGGAGGAGTGGAAGAAAGAAACAGGGAAGAGGACACGGAGGAGTGGAAGAAGGAAGGGCCGAAAACGAAACGGAGGTAATAATGGGAAGAAGAAGAAGAAAATAAGGAAAATGAAGGAACTATTGAAAGAAGGAGAGGTTGAAGGGAAAAGGAGTAAAAAGGAAAAGGAGAATGGGATAAAAGTAGGAAATGCAACTAAGATGTGGACATAGATCTAACATCTTGTCCTTTTGAGAAGAGAATATTTTATCGTCTTTTGTTTCAATCCACCTAAAGGTTTTTCAGAGTAGAGATCGACTTACGTCCTTCCACTTGAATGACAATCTTCTACCACGTGCATATTCACACAAGGTGAAAATGTCTGTGTTAATCGTAATGACTTTTAATGGCCTGGTTTGTCATCTCTTAGTACTTAATCTGCCGTGTGATGAACTAGTTTAAGTAAACCATTGGCATGACAACTGTTTCCTGAGCTTAGCTTTGATATCACTGACTTAGTCTAACTAATTCCCTTGAAAACATTGACTAGAGATGTATTAAGAATCCAAATTGCTCCAGATCAAAGTGTCTGTGATATTCTTCTTGTTGAGGCCTAACATATGTTTGTATGCGTAATGACGTCAATCTTGTTTGTCACGTGATGGAAAGAATGAAGATGTGTTTTTATCTATGCGTGAAAAGAATCTCCAAGTAGATCAACCCGATTAAAAGCAACGTTCGCAGCTTGATACTTGCATAGGTGGACAACTACCCAAAAGCGTCAAAACTCAAGTTGTCATTTTTTCATCATACATAAAAAACTTGCCTTCAATAGAATTTGGGTGTAACATAGAATGCTCTTTCAGTTTGCAAAACAGATCCTGCCAGGATTTAAAAAGCAATCCAAAATATTTTCAGGAAAATACCCTAAATAAATTATATCGGACATTAGTTTTGCGTCAGTAAGGAATTGCATCGCGGAAAAATTTGATTGACTTTTCAGAAATGGAACGTTTACCTCCACTCCTACTTTGCATGGAAATCATGCATAGAATCAAAAATTGACCCAAGGTAAAGTGAGAAAGCCAACAGAGGCGGTGGGAATTTTCCTCGACGCTTAAATTTATCTACATGACCGAGGTAATTTACCTCTTCTTAAACATTATTTCTCATAACTCATTCCTATGAATTATGTTCTACTCTTTTGCTGAGGAATTAACGGAGAAAATGAATCCCTAAAGAGGCTAGTGTTGAATATAAGTCCGCTCTTTCTAAGTGAGTATTAATGACAATTTCTTTGAATCATTTCGAACAGGAGCATCGTCATCATTAAGTAACACAATTCCAACCATCGAGGTCCACGCGAGATCAGTATCGGAGCCCTTATAATCCGATACTTGTTATTTTACGTGAGAAAATACCTTACTTTCTCTTAATATAGCAACTTTATTTGTGTTTCAATTGATTCATTTTCTTTCAATCGCATTTACATTCTCCATAAAAGAAGAAAAATGTAAAGGTATTAGCAACTCTAAGCTTTTGCAAAGAAACCCTTTGTCTCAAAATTGTCTTTACTTACGAAATCTCTAAGAGGCTCTCTTGCACATCATATCAGTCACCGCTATATTTGTCATCCTTATCATCTATAGATCCAACGTTTGCAGATACAACTCAGTGAACAACTCGTTTTGAAACATTTCTCAAACATTCGGATCTGGCCGACAAAGAGAAGAGCGCTCCTTATATCACTCTCTAGTGACAATGAGGCCTTCTCTCTAACTCAATTTGTTTATCTGTGCTTGTGTTTTATAGACGCATTCAAATCACTTTTATTTGTCGGTCCTGTTTCACAAACTCCCCTCTTGAACTGTATGATTATGACCGTGGTATATTTTTGTTTTTCATCTCATATAATGATTCGATACTTTAAAGG
Source organism: Alatinidae sp. Z8VKAUB7J3 (assembly GCA_010016025.2). Classification (NCBI taxonomy): domain Eukaryota; kingdom Metazoa; phylum Cnidaria; class Cubozoa; order Carybdeida; family Alatinidae; species Alatinidae sp. Z8VKAUB7J3. Next base: position 7,948 of record JAAAKM020004515.1, on the reverse strand, counting down.
GCGACAAAGGAAAATTTGGACGAGGTGAAGAAGACAAACGACTCGGACTATAAGGATGGAGCTGCAAGTTTTAAAACACAGTACAGGATACGTAACCTTCATAACCGAACTTAGGATCATACATCACACCAAATAAAAAAGGAACTCTACTTCTACAGCGGCAGACAAGATTTAGAAACATTGACGTTCCATGTCTTACAGGGTCCGTAATGACACTTAGCTACTGGTGTGTAGCGCTTTTGATCAGGCTACCAGCTGGAAAACTCCAGAGCATTGGTAAAGAAGGACCTCAACAGTATAACTTATATCCTTGCCTTCTGCAATGCGCCTTTTGTTAGAATGTTCAAAGAGAGAGTTGGATCAGCCATTCACTGCTGCTATGATGTAGTTGGACATCCTTGCAAGAGCTAGCCAGACATCCTAGTAAAAGTTAAAACCGACAGCTACGTTTAACTTGTCCGAGCGTTCGAACAACATCAAAATGTCTAAAATGGTAACGACATGATAACAGGCCGACCCCTTTTGACCCCGCAAATCACGAACTGTTGAGACTTTTTGCTGTTGCTGAATCCACGCAGCCGCTGACAGTTCTGCGGATGAAAATTCAACGACTCAGGCAAACAATAAATAGCATGCTGACAATTTATTTAACTATTCGCACAACTAAAATATCAAGAACAAAATTGAATTTATTCATAAATTTGCAGTGGTACAAACTTTGACAGAAACACATTAATATCCATCTAAGCAAACACACGTAGATAAACAGACAGGCAAACAGACTGGTAGACACAAAAAGACCAAAATAACAAGGCAAACTTTTCTCTTCAGGTCGCCACAAGAGAGAACAGACAAATACTCCCACCAATTAAATCACCAAATTTAATTACTCCAGTAGCATTCGTTCTCTTGGTTGAGTTTTCATAATTCATACAAGCAAGATAGCAAACCAAATAACGTCGTCATTTTGTAAAGTTGATTGTGTTGCTTCGTGCTGATGTTAACCACAATTCGATAACCACATCACGCGAGAGCCATTCCTACGTGACAAGGGGCCTCCAATCTTAGTTATACGACCACGATGTAATCGCAAAATGCCCATTCTTTTTCACAAGACAACAAAGTTAAGCATCTGATTTCACTCTTGGCTGTAGGACATGTTTAGAATGGGTGATTTTACAATCAAAACAACAATGTCACCATTGTAGTAATCAGTTGTTTGATGTTTTGTCTGTAAACACAACTTATACACAAAAATTTCCAGTGCTGATAAAACGAAGAAATGTTTATTTCCAGTGCCCTACCTACAATAAGTAACTTTTTAACCCAGGGAAAGTCAATTTCCTTAATTTCTTCATACCATAGCGGAAGATATGTGTTCTGATAGTAGTCTGGGTACTAGTGACGTAGGTCAAGCCTACCACAGAATACAAAGGAACTGCGCTTGATCAGAGAGTAGTATTGAGAGTGAGTGAACTTTTTCCAAGTATATGCTTCTATGAGTCTTACAACCATTTCATAATAGAATGTTTACAGAATCTGGAATTTGACATGCTTTGATGTACTTTATCTTATCTGAAAATATATTGAAAAGAACAGAACAGAATGTGTCCGTAATGGAATTTATATCTGGCACGATTCGATAATTGTTTATTTAAACAACATATTTGTTGGCTTTACTCTGAATATAGTATTTCAACCGTCCTGTTTTATTCGGTATCGTTTAGTATTTTCAGGGCTTGTTCTGTGCTCTGTGAGTTTCGTAATCATCAAATTTAGAACAAACCTTTCAGAGATAATGGATAAAATTAATCGTTTAAATTCCTTCGCAAAGAGTGCCTTCGAGCTGGAATCTGGAGTTGCAGGCTGTCGAACATAGCACATAGCCTGATGGCCTTTCATTAGAGAGCGTTTTGTGTTTTCTTTATGTCTTTGAAGCACTAGCACCACCGCAGAAGCCTGTGGGATTGATGAAGGGGCACAGAAGGTACCCTGGTTTAAAGTGATTAAAATATTGTGGTTACAGAATATCTAGTCGAGTCTCTCTTTTCCTAGAAATATCAACAGTGATCTTCGTTTTACATAAGGATAGATTTATTTCTTGGATATTATTTCATCTTTTACTAACAACTCACGATAAATATACCTCACATTGTATGGATAATTATTTTAAAATTGTTGGAAGGGCTATGTCCCCCTTAGCACCTCTCTCTGCGGCCATTGCAGATTAAGAAAAGTACTTAACATTTTTGAGTGTATACAAATTCTTTCAGCATATTGCAACTAACGCTTTCTAAAACGCCTCCGTAACTTAAAGACTTAGTATGTCCTAGCAATATAATTTAGTAACTCTAAATCCGAAGAGGATGCACGACCTTTTAATGGCTATAAAATATTTCTCAAAATTTTTACACTAGGTGTTACAACCTTTCGTGTCGCACTGTATTGAATTTCATCTTTTATAGCTATCCCTGAATATTCATAATTGTTACATTGTCATGTGGTATGAGAACCAACCTCAATGGTACCCAGATCTGCTATTTCGGCTCACGAGACACTTTGCACTCAATAAAACCAGCATAAAGACAGGACACCTCACAGAGCAAGAATTATCTGTGAATTTGACACGGACAATTTGCAACTAAACTATAGATTGTCGTTAGATTACTGGACCAGACATAAACAACAAGGATCTCTGTCTTTCGAGCTCATGTCAAAATTATCTACAGATGAAACAACCATGTGGAAATTGTGTGTCAGTGCAGTGACGAATGTCTGTTAATTTGTTCGGGGATTTATTTAGACGTGGCCTAGCAAATATGTAATAAGCAGAGGTCTCATTTGTCAATTTGGATAACAAGGAAGAATTTTAAGATCGAGAATCATCAGGCCTTCTCCTAATGGGATGGAGTCTGATATTGCCTTAACATGATAATGGAAAAGTAAACATTGGCTCTGAATATTTTCGTGAAATGCTACCAACTTAAAATAGATACGAACCTGTGCCGGCCAATGTCATTCGTGTGCCAGATACGAAGGTAAAGGTCAGATGGGGTCATTTATAATTTAACTGACTTGAGTTGTAACCTAAGAAACAGCAGAAACTCGACTGCAAGTTGCTCCTTTCAAGGTAAATGCGCAAGCGAATGGATCAGATGAATGATAGTATGTGAGTCGCTAGCTTTCCTAGAGATTTCGAGCAATAATATTTTCCCTTGAGTTGATTAAAGTATGAGATGAACTGGGTATCCTGTGATTCCGAATGCTTCTATCTTCTTCTCCTTCAAATTCTCTCCTCAATAAATGTTTTGGTTGCATGAAAAACTATTTAAGTCAGTGACGGGCGCAGGGGCGGGGGTGTTGAGGGCTTAAGTCCCTCTACAATTTTATAAGGTAGTTTTTTGGGCAAAGATACCGAAGAAAACACCTGACCAAGAAAGGGTCCCATATGACCTCTTAATCATCAAAAGATATATAATAGTTTTTGGAGTGTGTCAGTGATGGAGGGGTAGACCAAGTGCCATAGCTGTTTAAACAATCAAATTTCTTAAGGTATTCTGTTAAAACGACATAATCATCGTTGAGAGTGTACGAGATTTCTTATGGAGTAATTAACCTTCCGATAGCGAACCATCTCGTCTTTGAATTGAAGAAAAAGCATATTGCTCTCTGTTGTATTCCAAGACACCATGAATGAACATGTTCATTATTTGAATACGTGTTACATGACGTCATCGACAATTGGCTAATTTCTTGGAACAACGTGTACACGCATTGAAATCTCATGACTTAACATTCTCTGTGGTCTCAAGTATTTCCTCGTGGGCCACTCCCCCGCCCACGATCAAATGACGTCACATTCTGTGTGATGCGAGCATGTGCTAAATATAGTATTGGGACTTTGAGATACTTTTTCCTTGTCGAGTGTTATCAACATCATCAAGTAGATCAAGGTTCCGAGATAGAGGTCGGGATCCATTTGCTTTGGTGTTTGGGCTTAGATGAGACTCAGCAGATTGTTGATGGTGAGAATACCTACGAAGAGCAACTACTTTTTAATCTCAAACGAAAATAACCTTCTCCTCTAAAGACCGTCCTTTTCGTCTTAATTTTAGACTACGTTTTTGATGAAAATAGCCATGATTATGATAACTCGGAGACAACAAATTGGTTCTTTGATATATGCTGTTATGTACTATACATTTCATAGTTGTTTGCACAAAATTAATTTTATGTAGATTGAAAATGACAAGGTGTTTATCACAAGGCACGAGTTAACATTCTTGTTTACGATTAAAGTTTTTCCCAAGATTACAATATAATCTTGAGTAATTTGCTACACAAGATGATCTGGAAGTAGTCTGAGACCTAGTTGGGCCTTAACTCCGACATGTGACATGACGTCATTATGCATATCTAAGATGACGCATATGCGTTCGTGAAAATCCTTCAGAGAGTTTTGATAGATTTACAGTAACAGTTCGGCCATTCAGAGTATAGACAATTATTAGATATGGAATTCCGAGAAATAATTAATGTTTTAGTTCATTGGAGTTTAATAATATATCAAAACAAAGTATTGCCCTGAAGAGAGGATTTAAAATATCGATTTAAAAAAAAGAGAAATAGAAAACATGTCATGACCGGGGCCTGGGCTTTGGACTGATAGATGGGCCAGATGGCAGCCCTTCCTACGTTAAGTCAACATGGCGCAGAGAGGTTAGTCTCCAATTGCGTTCTCGTGTAGGCCTACTCCATATGCCATTAGAGTTGTACATTAATCACGTACCAAGTAGGGGATGAGGGTTCTGCTTTTACTTTTAAGACATAGCTATGCCCTAGTGACTTCACATAACATATTCAGGAAACTCTTACATGTTGAACTTCTACGGTTTGGATGACAAAAAATCCTTCTTGCGTACAAATCTTAACTGGACTCATCGGTAGGTGTGTTCTTAAACATCCGCCCTCCTCTTTCCGTTATCACAGGTTGCCACATTTAACTCTACCAATACGTGATCAATTCCTTGTGGTTCTCTGTTCGAATTGGCAAAATCAGGTAGTACGTGAGAACCTGCTTAGCTAACTCGATGGCAAACAAAATGTCACGCTTCATTTTAACACTAAAGGTTATAGCAAAGTTTATTTGAACGGAGAGATGGATTTTCTTGCCAACCGGGCCACGTTTTCCTACCCTGTTCTCCTTTTGTTAAGCTTCACAAAATGGCATCAATATTGGAAAGTTTATGTTAAAATAAACTGTATTTTATCAACACTTAAAGAAATTACTGACCAATTTATTTTACTTTAGTAAGTCTTTCTTTAGAACAGCCTAACAAAAATTTCATCGCACAATATTTACACCCTACTGTGACTGACCTTCCTTTTAAATGTTTCTATCGAGTGATCCTTTTTAATCTACTTTAACTTCACAATAAACTCTAATGCTTTTCTTTTAAATAACAAATACAAATAAATGGGAAAATATTTGTCAATACAGAAAACATGATATATTTCATGACTCTTTCATGAACATGATATATTTCATGACTCTTTCATAGACATGTATGTGTATTGCGAGTAAATCATTTAACAAAATCAAGTATGAAGACGGTGCTGATTTTATGTCCTGGGAATTTTTCTCCCGCGACCTGAAATATACTCTGTTTCTATTATTTTGGTTTCTGTCTTACTTGCATGAACCTTCATTTAAGGGAACAGGTATGTTTTCCTTGATTTCATCCCTTCCTTTCGCTAGTTTTTGACCGCTTCCCTACTCGTATATTGATGATATCAAGGGTCGTAGAACTTATTTGGCAAGGGTATCAAAAGATTGTTGACCAACATTTTGCAATCCCTATGAACCATATGAAATCCAAGGAAAGTGTAGGGCCTTTTCATCTTTGTGAAGAAACGGCAGGTTACAAAGCATTCTTACTTTTCGAAAATGACTTTTATAGCGCAACTCACTATAATTTCCACTATTGTACAATTCAGCACTAAAAACTACGAGGGGACAATCACTTAGAAAATCTCGTACAGTGTGGCAAAACATTATAACAGTGTAATAATCTCAGACATCACAAGAAAATTACAATAAGCACAAGAGATCATAAACATCACATAGAATCAATGTGATATCTGAAGCCATGATAATCTTGTACGGAGTTTTGAAAATAATTTAACCCTCAAAAAATATGCATCTCCTTGTCTGCTTGACAAAAATAACTCCTACTCTTTGTTGTAGTTTGTTAACACTCAGATTTTGTAGGCATTACCAACTCAAGTACCAGCATGGTATACCGATTCTTAATTTGAAAATAATCTCTCTATAGCTTAAACAAAATTTATTTTCATGCAAGGAAACCGCTAGCTTTGTAGCGTTAAGTTCAAAGTTGCATAATCATGATCCACTGATAATTTATTTATGATGATAGTGCATGGCTTGTTTTCGACCTAATGGCTTTACATTTGTATTTCACTCGAAAGTAATCTGTGTTTGCGTGGATTTAGTTGTTATCCTAGTGAGGTATTGTCACGGTGTAGCTTTGGTGACCGAGGTTAATGTCTTCAAAAAATGGCGAAGATGAGTCGATGTCAGGTTACCAAGTGCACTCTAAGAGGGAAACAAAGTTGGGAAGTGCTAGTGCAAATGGCATGCTAAGGAAACTAGGATAATTTTCTGGGCAAAGGATATTATATCCTCCAAAATATTAAAAGTAGATTGTAACCTTTGCGTCAACTACTAATGACATCAAAATGCGTATTGGAAAAGCCTGGAATGCAAGTGATAAATTGACATCAATATTGAAATAGAATTTATCTGATGACCTCAAACGAAAGTTCTTTAGAGCTGTGGTAAAGCATATCCCCCTGTATGGCTCTACCATCTGGACTCTACTTAAATCACACATAAGAAGTCTAGATGGTACGCACACTAGAATGTTAAGGGTGATCCTCAATAAATCTTTGAAAGAGCACCCAGTTAAGCACGAATTGCATGCCGCCATCCCTTCTATCACTGATGCAATTAAGGAAAGAAGGATGAGTTTTGCTGGGCACTGTTATCGCAGTAAGGATGAACTTGTTTCGTCGCTGCTAGTTTAGACCCCTGCACTACGCAAGTCTTGGTCGCCCGTATAAAAAGTTTATAGATGTGCTAAGCGAGGACGCTGGTTTGAACCCAGCGAAACTCAAAATAGCAACGCAAGACAGAGAAGACCGGAGACGAAGAGTCACTTTGACCCGGCAACCCGCCCAATCCGATGATAACGGCAGTGATGATGATGATGATGATGATGATGATGATGATGATGGCAATCCACCCGATCCGATGATGATGATGATGATGACCCTCTGTATCGATTCACTTACACGACTATTCTGTACCTTAAGGAACAATTTTTAGGCAGAATTTTCCAAAAATATTTTATGCAGAAATCTAATGCAATATAGCTAAGATTTTGAAATTTCTGTTAGGAGAGACCTCCCTTTCCCATGTACCCATACCCCGGTGTGCTCTTTACTAAGCACAAGACCAGCCAAAAGTTCGTAGCTGGGGGTAGGGGTACAGATTTGGGTGTGGCCTGGAGGAGTTCTTATTAATTGTTAACCTAAATAATTAAAGATGATTCTGTATATATTAGAATGAAAGCTTAGAACCGAAAGAGCCAAAAACCGAATGGTAATTAAGAAAGGCCAAAATCACACTTCCAAATGATCCCCTCTTCACTTTGTGATTGCTGTCTACTCACCTAAAACTTAAAAGTCGTGATTTTTTACATAGGTCCTAGTGTTGTGACATTGTACACATCTCACAAACGACACGGTTATTTTACCATAACCCAGACTTCTGACCTTGTAATAGATCAAGGCAGATTATCGGAGTTGACGTTTGTCTAGTTCTATTGTTTGAGATTTAATTAGCTTGCGGACTGCGACCAATTTA
>JAAAKM020004512.1:0-11652 GCA_010016025.2 Alatinidae sp. Z8VKAUB7J3 | reverse complement strand
TACATACATACATACATACATACATACATACATACATACATACATACATACATACATACATACATACATGCATACATTATGTCTGTGTTGTAATGCTATCACTCACCTGCTTTACAGGCATCAAATAAAATTGAAATGTTGTCTTCTGATACATCCTTCATCACCTCTATGCAGCATCGCAACATCTTCAGACAGAAGCTGGAGTGCTTTGCAGCATACTTGACTTTGGCACTTTCTGTTGATTCCCATGATTGAGCTAAGTAATTCTGTGGAATTTCAGATTAACACATTGTAAAAAGGTAGATATTTACTACGTCACTGTAACAAACCAAAGGAAAAGGTGTACTAAAATTCATACCCCTAAAATTAGTTAGGGCCTTGGTAAATTTAAGTACATAAATATACTCAAATTTTCACATCTAGGTAGTCATCATAAGGGCTAGGAACATACTGTATGTAGGAATAGCACATTGGAAACTACAAATACTTTCAGTGATGGGCTACTTTGATCACAACTGCATATTCATTTTTTTCCAACAAATACGTAACAATTGTCAAACTGGTCTGTTTATCAAAAAGTATTAAAACAAAATCTTTACAATTGCTTTTTACATCATAGTCATTACCATACTGTAATAATTAGACATAAATTTAGTACCGGTACCACTTGCTGCTTATTGCCAACTTAGGCCTGTTAAAATATTATATACCGATAGCCTCCGTTCCGCACGTAGACCTAACTTATTGTGATCTCTTTCTCCCTGCCCAGCTAGGTATGCTGCCCTGGGCTCGGAGGCAGGCCCAAAATCAGATAATACGGTGTTCAGCGGTTGCAGTTATTGTGATATAATTGGGTAGAAATTACCCAACTTGCCGTTTCCTGTCTTACACTTTCATTTTATTTTAATTCATCTGTGCATGGCTCTTGATGTTGTCCAAACACAGGTAAAACAAATTTTAAGAAATCACATTGTCTCGTAGGCTACACTTTACATGCCCACCCGAAGACATTTTAACGGGCCAGTTCAAATCTTAGTGCCCAACATTTAAATATATAACCAGAGGCAGGAATAATAGTAAGATATATTTAACAAATGTGACAAATTGGAAGGAGATAGGTGTTAAAATGCATCTTGCCAATTTCCTATACAATTGATATATGACGTTTTCAATATTACATCGATCCCTTTCTGCTAAATATCATTGGCCAAGCCTTTCACATCAGGGAAGTGTAACAAGTATAGCCTATACAAGAAATAGCAATAATTGAATACCATACATGTCTTATTTGTGTCCAATAAGTTGATAAATATAGTCATAAGCGTCGTTATATTTTAATTGTGATCTTTTTCATTATTTGGGTGGGCACCTGAAGTGTACAAGTACGGTACCCAAGAAACAAACCTTGACGTCAAGTGTTGTTGTTTTCAAGCTCTCTGTTGTTCGGGATTTGAGCAAGCACTGCAGTATTCGTTCACCTTCCATTTCTTAAGTTATCTCTCTGAGGAGAATACAGATCCATTTCACTTTATTAGCGAATGAAGTACATGAACGTTGATGCAAGTACGACGACTTTGAGCACTTTGCTGATCTGCACTGTTGACATCTTCGCTCCACCACAGTATGATTGGCGCCATTTTTCAAAATAGTTCGGAGATTGGGCACTAAGCCTGTGAGTCAAATCAGCTGTGGTGAACTCAAAAGACGATGGAAGCCTGAAACTGTGGATTCTCCATTTACTGATATTTGGTAAAATCCAGCGTGCATAAAGGCAACATTAAACTAGGTTACTTAAGGTTATTAACCTTCACAAGAGGATATCGACATCCGGCTCTGACAATTTGGAGACCAGTATCTGTGCATCGTATGACTTAACAAAGAAAGGACTGCCATACCAAGTGTTATTATTCCCCCACCCCCAATTTTTTAAAAAATAGCACCTCCAAATTTCTGAACTTGGCTACGGGCCCGGTGGGGAGGGTGGCTAAAGGGCTACATCCATCCCAACAGTTTTTAAAACAAAGTGATTTTGAAAGGTAAGTTTGAACTATTGTGGATGGTGAGTAGGGGGTGGAGCAATACACAAAAAGAAAACATATCCTCGTGCCAAACTGAAAGCATCAGAATTTTAAAAATGTTTTCAGCAATAGAGAGGCGAGAATAAGTCTGCTGCCGCCATCCAATATTCTAACCTACCGATCCAAGACCGCAGTCCATGTTAATAGCTGATGTGGCGACTAGAGAAATAGAATTTTCAACACCTTTCTTCACACACAATCAAGGGCTTTCATTTACGTTCGTTCACGTTCACGTTCCATAACCAAGCGGCCGTAGGTGCACTTAGAGTGACTCTATCAGATTTTTCCATCCTTGTCTGTCCGCAGCATTTCTTATAGCGTTTTGAATGGACAAATTTGCCCATGTTCCAATGTTCGACAACCAACATATCCTGGGTCTTCCTCTCCCTCTTTTTCATTTACGTAAACTTGATTAATCCCGTTACAACCAGTTTTCGAGTTGATAATTATGATTTTTGAGGTGCGTATCACTGATAGGAGCAGATGCCGAGTATAACAAGAAATAGGAGCCGTTGTTCTTTAGGTTGACTAAGTATCTTGCATGAATTCATCAAGATATGGTAAAAGCTTACGTTTAATAAATCAAGTATTGTAGCACAGTTGGTAGAGAAGATATTATCACGAAAGCGTAGGACACCTGTTGGAATCCTAGTAGTGACACACTTTTTATTTCTGTAGTGTCTTTTCAAAAACGATATTTCAAAGCTTCTCTGCACTTTGTAACCTATAATTGGCTTGGACAGCATGACACTCATGACGGCGGTCACTTCTTGATGAAGTCACATGACACAGAGAGCCTGGTTCAAAACTGCATGAACCTGACCTAATAGCGTTTCTCTAGGTTTTCCAGCCCCGAGATGAAGAGACACTTTCTGTTGGATCGCGATCTAGTTTAAAAACTTTGATCCAAAATTTTTGTATAGTATTATAGGTTCAAGAATAACAGTAAGCAGTCAGCTATCGCGTTCACAATTAATCTATTCTGTTTATTTACATTTAGAGGTCAAGTATCATTCCTCTCTTATGTACATAATAACAAAATCAAGCAACATATCAAGTTATTAACACTATACTATGTTTTCATGAAAAGTGAGCAAGTCTCTGATCCGTACAGTGCTTTCCCCATTACCGAATGTCTTTCCCATCTCATGAACATGCACTGTAGCCTTCCTCAAGTCTCTCACACAACAGTTTGCTCTGGAAGCACCTTTATTACGAAAACGACTCTAGAGTATTTCAGTCAGTTACTCTAGTGCTAACATTTTTCATAACAATACTTTCCTATGAGCCAACTTTGATGAAACTGAGATCGATATACGTTTATGTGCCCAAAGTAAGAGGCGCGAAATTTTTGTGAAGTGGAAGAGAGGTGATGGTTGCCGCGTTTATTCAAATGCCGCACCTGGAGCAGTCATTAAGTTAGATTGCTATTATGGTGCAAATTGTGCAGTCCAAAAACCTTAGCGTTTCATTTCTAATAAATTATGTTTGAATAAATCTGTAAAGCAGAACAAGTTGCAATATTACCTGCCACCAAAACATGCAGAGCACGCATGCGCCATTGGACAACGTAATGTGCTCTAGGAGCGTCCTATGTGTACGATAACATGAATGTACTGTATCCACCGGTTAATTGAAGATTTCAAAGAATTTTAGCATACATAACATGTCATGCAAAAGCATTATAGATATTGAAAAGCAGTGAATTTATCAACAAAAATTATGAAAGTTACGCTTGAAGTGCTACCAGTCTATTGATAAGGAGTATCATTCTTTAATTGTAAAAACAGTTATGTCAGCGGATTTGTTACTAACAGAAAATCGGGAGAGCTAGAATCGTACATCTGTTACCAAAAACGTTCGAAACACTGTTTAATAATGGATGGATTATTTGGCATTATACAAAGAAAATCACCCATTGCTTAATTTTCAGTGGGGAATCCAGGACATTATCGAGACCCAGAATATTACACATAAATAAATCCAACCTTCTTAACCCGAGATGTCTTCATCTGTCAATTTTAAAAGAAACACTTTCTAAAGCATTAAAAGAACTGCGTGGGCAGGGAAGCTACTATTTTCTTGGAAAGCAAAGATGTTTAGCTTGTTCATACAGATTCTCCGCGGTCACTGGGGGCAGGTAGCCAATACCCTGTGATTATTAGCCTCCATATTATAATAAACATTGTAGGTTGTCTGAGCTTCGTTGGCGCCTCGGCGTCCAAACTATAATATATTGCAAGACGTTTACTACATTTATGAAAGCAGCTAAAATGTTCAGGTTTGTCTCAATAGGCCTGTCAATATATCTGGTTGCCCAGCAACAAACGCTTCAAAGGTATTACCTACTTCAACATTTTAAAAATCTTGTATTACAAAATGCTTGCCTTCTTCAAGGAAACAACTACCACTAAACAGTTTTGATTTTCATTAATGCTCTCAGTTTCTAAACTATGATAAGAGAGAGTTGAAAATACTTCCGAATAAGAGTTTGATATGATAATGCCGGTGTCTATTGATTAATTAGTAACAGGACTGTAGCTAGGGCCCCGGTGCACTCATAATTTCAAACAAAATACGTTCATAGGTTCACTCAGCCTTCAATCCTTATGGGGTCGGTAAAGTGAGTTCTAGCTATGCTGGGAGAAGTGGTCAAGAACTTGACTTGGGATAGGAGTGGCGCCCACCCCTACCACTGTAGTGGTAGAAGCTAAGGAAAGAGGAACATTTGCCTTGCCTCCAATTGCGGTCGCGCAGGTTTCAGCGAAACTGAAGGCAGATCATTTACTAAGGAATGGCCAGGCTTATATCAATTAATCATTTGTAACATGATACTTCATCATCTTCCAGTTAACATTCAAAACCTCATTTGTCATTTATAAAAAACGTCCGAGAAATCAATCAAATCCATGCTATTCAATCAATACTAAAACATTACATTAGATATAAAATTCTGTTTTAGCTGCAAGCCGGATTTCGCACTTTACTGACTTTCATAAACACGTTAGCAAGCTCACTAGTTTCAATTTAAATGAATGTCAACATCTCCCCTCTTGATTGTTTAAGATTAGCATTACGCCTTAGCGTGAGCTACCATTTTAACATGCTTTTACGTTTGACGTCACTCTTTTTTACTGCCCTCGGTTTCAACATATAATTTGACGTCACAATACATTCTTTTTCAATATAAGTAAAACCCGTCTTTCATTTCTTTGTCTTTTTGACTTCCATATTGTGCGATATAGCGATATGGTGTTCTCCAATGATATTTTGTTTATCTGCTCTTGTCTGATTCTCGTGTTCGTCCCTTCGTGTAGCAGTGTTGCTATTCGAGGAGTACAAACACAGACCAGCAGTGCATGGAATAAATTGCGTTGTAACCTGAAGAATGCGAGTAACGTACATTCAGAGAGATTCCAATCGACCTCTGATATCGAGATCATTCTTAATTGCAGAATGAATATAATAGACCCAAATCAATATGGTAAGTAAAAGACAAAAGATAACAACAGTTTTTGTCTTGTATCTTTATTGAAATTCGTAACCTAAAATTCAAAGTATTTTGTTTGCCAAACATTTGTGAGTTTTTTTACGATAGCAGGAAATAATTGCCTGGCATGCCTGTTATTAGTGGCAACTTCAAAGCTTTTCTTCTCACTACCTCTAATTGCCAAGTTTTGCATGCTTTTTATGCAATGTGGGCTCTTTTGCAGTATCCCTCCCCCCGGCCTTATTTTAGTGACTGCTTAAGGAACTGCTTTAATTTCGTTCCGTCCTTTATGTATTTTACATTTAACGGTGTTATTAGTAACAGAGAGTAGTAGTACATCTTGAAAAAAGATATTGATAAGTTGGATTTTCAAGAATTGACAACATTATCAGATACAGCTGCCCATACTAACAAAACCGAACATTTGTGGATCCTCTCCAAAATGAGCAATAAACTCCATCATGACACACATAGGTCTCTGCTAAACAACATGCAACGTCCAAGAATTTATGTCAAGGTGAAACTTTAGAAACTTTAAGTGTTGTAAAACAACAATTCGTAACACATCACGCGAGGACGATGTGAAACATCCCCAAATGTGTTAACGTTTCAATTAAATAGAAACTGAGACGGAATATCGGACTGTTCTTACCTGAATTTCGGAAAAGGTGTTATGGTCATCCTCGCTTCAAGACACGTCCAAAATTACAAACATAACTCACTATTCGGGGGTTTGTTAGGTAATTAAGTTATGGTACAACATAAATAACATCGTAAGAAGTCTTATTTCTGAAACTGACTATAATTTGTCTTTCCTCTGCCTATTGCCGTCTGTTTCTCTTTGAGTGGTACTATAGTTTTAGAGCGCTGTTAACTATCTATATTTTTACAGGTACTGTCACCATCATCAATTCAGAAGATCATGATTGGATTTGTAATTTCCTTATCCTTCCATTTGCATTGATCTTATCCCTCGGTCTTCTCGTTACTATTTGTAAAAAGGCAAAGAAAAACAAATGGTAAGAGTTGTATTACACACCTTTATTCCAATTACTCATCTGTTGTAGTTTTCTAAAGTACTTTAGCTACTCGACATGTTTTTAGTTGCTTTTGTTTTTTTTGTAGTAATTTTCTTCCAATACGCTAACAGCCCAGATCGGTAATTAATTAGCCTTCATTTTTACCAAGGCTTACATTGTTGTAATAATATACTCACTGCCTGTTCTTTTAAGAATAGGAATAAATAAATGGTCATGACAATAAATTCCAGGAAAGTAGTAAAAGTCTACTTTGATCGAAAGATTCTTTATAGACATATTAATTAAGAATATTGTACATCTCATAGCTGTTAATGGTATTCAAACAAATACTAAATCGAAATTTGCGTCAAAGAAATTTAACTTAAAGCTAGAATTTTTAAAGTAACGATATACCCACGATAAAAGATTTATGGAAATAAAGGTTGCACCGATAAAAATAAGATTTTGAGGTTAATATGAAAGTTTTCACAAAGTGTTGTCACCTGATTCTGTCATCTTTGAAAAATAGTATTATATAAGCTACGCAGATGTTCCATATAGCTCATAGCTATAGTATGCAATATAACACGCATAAATGAAGTAAACTAGTGTCCAATATTCACAGAATGGAAATACAGTAATGGGATCAGTCGATCGGCTTGGTTTTATAGCTTAAGATTAGGTTTAGTGTAGGGGCAAGATGAGTTAAGGATAGGGTTACAATTTGGGTTAGGGCTAGATTGAGGGTAAAGGCTGATCACTGACCTGTCTTATAATAATTAAATCAAGTACGATATTATTTTCATGAAGAACCATAACTCCTTCAGCTATATCATTCAGGTGTTATCATGGATGCGAGTTCCCATAGCTCTTTAAAAGTGCAACACAATACTATGATGACACACCTCACATTGCCATTTAACCACATTAAATTCATATGGTTTTTCCAGTTTGTACTAAGATTCTCCCCTTTCTGTTCTTCTTCTGACAGGTTGATACAGATTTCCCGGTGCCTTCCCGTAAACACCAACTACCACAACCAACAACAAACCCTATCGGATTTGGAATGTGGCACAATTGATTCAAACCAACCGATTAACAAACCTGCCAATGACCAACATCTTGACGATTTGACAATTATAGTTGAAAGTACAAAAACAACACCACAACCTGTACACAAGCTTTGCCATCTTGTTCTCTTAGAAGGGGATAACCTCTTAAAGAGAGCCGCCACTCCAAATCAATATGGGATCGATCAGTTGTGGTATCCAAACAATAGCAACATCTTTAAACCTTTAAAAGAAGAAGTCAAGGACGCTAGTGACTACGAAAGTGCTTCCAAGAGCGAGTACATGACAAACACAGTTAACGTCAGCAACTCAATCTATGAACAATACAAGTCTGTCATGTTGCCAGAAGATAGTTTCGGATACGATCAGGAAGTGGAGATCATCAATAATCCAAATTATGATAATGATTACTTTGGACTGAAATACCTTGGAATAACGTATTAGGCCCATCCCGTTATTTTCAGCAATTTGTTAATGTATTGTTTTGTAAATTGTGGACTTGTTCAATTGTTTTGCTTTCGTAGCTTGTCGTGTAATGTAGGTTTAATTTGGATGAATTATGATGTACGTAGACTGGTAAATTTGTGGTTAAATGTTAGTTTGTACATATTGAATAAAATGTCATCAAAATATTCAGCCTTATCAATTGCCGGCTGTTCTGCAAAAATTTCAATGATATCAACACTAAAAGTAACTGATGTTTTGCGTACGAAAAAGTCTCAAAATATAATATCGGTAGTCAAAAAGAATCTGTGAACGTTTAGCTGGCAATGATCTGAATTTTTCAAGTAGAATGATTACGTTAACTCTTTCAATAACCCTACGTTTGGTTTCAGGGAAGAACGACGAAAGCAACAAGGCGTAAAACGGCAGTCACTACCAAATTTTGTTTTCCAGATTACTTCTTTCGTAAATCTTTTTTATTTTTAAGGTGTAAAACTGATTGTAGTGCTTCTTTGCAAGCTACAGTGAAACATATAGAAATCAAAGGTACTCGAAGGAACCTTCACCAGAATGCTAAGAACGCCTGTCAACCTCTTTTGGGAACTCCACTGCAACAAGAAAGGATCTGTGGCGATAAATCGTAAGTTATAAGTTGTCTTCGTGTTTCAGCGGATGAAAGACTAAACAAAGTTGGTAGCACTGCCTCTCAAGTGGACACTTCCATATCCTATTAAAGTCAATGAGAATTAGTCAACAAAACTGAAATAGGTTTCAATGTTTCTCAAGTACCTACAAATCTGTGAACCACAAACAGTTTTGCAATTTTGGTTTAATGATAGTTTGAAAATTCTTGGCTGCTTATTGTCAATTAATCCCACCTCCTTCAAATAACCAATATTTATAAAAGCTGCAGAGCAAACGTTAGCGCCTTAGCCGGTAATTCTGAACCTGTTACTTAAAAAGCTTTCCGCTGGTTTGTTTATAAATTTTTGTTGCTTGTTTTCTTGATGATGATTAGAGGCGAAACACCGAAGTTCCAGGGCGTCACATCTTAATCTTACTAAGAAAGTCTTTGACGAGGTAGTAGGCACTAGCCCACAAAGTCTTAGACAACCGACCTCAAAAAAGTCTTCGTATAAGCAGTGTCTTAGATCCTGATGTAGCAGACTATATTAGTACTTTATTCAATTGTGTGGACAAAGCCTTAGACCTTGTTAATATGATGCAAATCAAAGTATCTTCATAAGCCACAGTCCATCGCATAATGCTCGTTGTATTCAGACATTATTAGAGAACACCACCTCTTACCCTGTGAAATGAATAAACGGGATAAAACAGTTCAGGAACAACACTGCTTGAAAGGAGTAACCATGAGATCAAGTATCTTGTGCTTTATAACCTAACTGGTTATTTAAGTGCAAAAAGGAATACTATAGCATTATTAGAAAGGAAAACCCTATTTTGGCTTTACAACTCAACTTAACATGGTAGTTTCGTTGTTATCATTATAACTATCATTATCATTATCATCATCATCATCATCATCATCATCATCATCATCATCATCATTATCAACCTCATCGTCATTATAAATGTCATCACTTTCTCATCATCATCATCATCATTATTATTATAATCATCATCATTATTTTTATCATCATCATTATCATCATCATCATTATCATCATCATCATTATCATCATCGACATCTTACAGACTTAGTTGGCCTTCACAAAACAATTTCACTTTCCCCAGAGTGACAACTTCCATCGAATTGTACTCTTCTCAGTGCATATGATATACAAAGCGGGTTACTTTAAATAAGTTTAGGGCTCAAAATTTGTTGGTAAAATAGCAACGTTTCATTTACTGGTCATTATGACATGACATAAGACATGTGAAAAATGTCTCAACAGGAAAAAGCCTTGACAACAAGATACCTTCAAATGATAAATTTTGTATCATAATTGGAATGATAGTCAAATATTGTCTTTGATATACATGTTAAAACCACAGAAAAACATCTTCTGAACAGATTGGCCTACTATGTGTTTCTCTACCTTCTTGTCACTATTCCTCACCAAAAATTTAAAATGCTAAATCTCTATCTTTCCCTTTTCATCAATAATTGGTATTTCTAAAAGTTAGATTTTCCTTTAAGCTAGTTCAAAAATATAAAACAGATTGTTGGATGCCTAAAGGGACATGTATTGATTCTTGCAAGGACTAAAGTTAGAGTATGAAAACGAGGCTTTAGTAAATTGAGACTTCCCAATATTATATTCTCATATTTTGTCGGAATACTTTCATCAGAACTTTCTCCCCCCTCCTGATATAATCCTGTGGCCCCTAGCTATACCCAATCCCTCCCCTTTTACATAACCGCCTCCAAATTCCTACCCCACATAAAGTCCTCTCGCTTACCTGCTGGAACTTCTTGTTTTCTCTTAATTTACATGAGACCGTGTCGATGCTACCGGTGTTTCCCTATCTTTTGATCATAGGATCTGGGTATAAGGCGGGAAGGTTCTGGGTACTGATTGGTTGATATGAAGGTTTAGGTCCTCTGGTCAAGGTTACAGTTCAGTCTCCAAAAATTTTCATCGAATGTGGTCATCACTGTCAGCTTGAGGAGGTTTCGAAGGCTCTAGGTTCCATATAGTTGGATATAGTTATCTTATTGCACCACAAGTTATCTGAGCAACTCCTCGTACGTTCTGCAGTACATTTGAATCCAATGCTAAAAGATGGTGCTTTGTTGGAGTGGTTGTATCCGGTAAGTCAAATTTGGTTTTGTTTGAAGTAAGAATTATGTTGTTTGTTGTAAGTGTACATCCTGTGTATCTGCTTTGTTGAAATAGTTTTGTTGACTTGAACTCTCATGGTAAAGGTCTCATTGTCTTATGATGTGAAACTTGGCATTGTTCTAAAACGTTAAACTGTGACTAAAGAGCGTGGAAATGGAATGAAGTTATGCTTTTTGTCAGTGTCATGTGAGGCTTATCTAAGAGAGTACGGTTATTGAATCGGTTTAAAATTACTAAGGAAAACCAAAAGTGTAGGAAGAATAACTTTTATTGATTCATTGTAGTATTGCAAAGTTCTGATGTGTTAATTAAGTGAAGTGAAGTGAAGTTCAACTATTACCACCTTCTTAGCGTTCAAATTTGATTCTGTTTGGAGGGGTTACTCATGCATCAATAAAAACGTTCTTTGGATTGCTAATGTCATTGCTAATGTTTGTTATGTGCTTTGTTTATTATAATATATTAGATTTTACTTCGAGTCGTGGGCTAATCCCTCTATTATATCGTTTTATAAAAAGCGCCGTCATTTTTATTGTGTTGATCCGGATTTCGTGGCCAAAAGGGTTGAATTATTTTTTATATCTTCCCACTCTGTAAACTTTCTGCGTTATTGCTGTGTTGACATTAAGGAGCACATTTGCAAACGATTTGTTGCTAAATGCTGTTACATATCTCGTTTACACATACGATACACTGTATATGCCTCCATGTTTTGAGGTCTTTCTTAGAATTAAAATTGTTGAA
>JAAAKM020004510.1:0-11652 GCA_010016025.2 Alatinidae sp. Z8VKAUB7J3 | reverse complement strand
CTTTCCCCTTTAGGTATAGGTACAGAATGGATTTCCAAAGGTCGTTTATTTGCCATTGTGAATTAAGTCTTGTCATTGACAAGCAATCATACTCTGCTAGAAATTGTCCCAAGGCGTCTCCTCGTTAGGCATTTATCAGAGCTCTAAGGAAATGGGTAAGACGTCTAACTTCAGTCTGCATCTAATAGTTTCTTCTGTATTTTTAATAAAAAAGCTACCTTATCGAAAGCAGGCTTGACTGGTTTTCTCGACTAGAAGAAGCAGTTCAGCCTTAGTTGGGATTTGTCCGTAATCAGCCATTTTAAGGAACTTGAATTACATGCAAGGGGTATAGAGCCTTTTCATCTGTCGTATGGGCGGTGTTTTAGAACTTGTACTTTTTCACGGCTTCACGCGTGCGTTAAGATTGAAAAAAGGTCACCCTAAGCAGTCCTATCTCAAATGAATTTAGAACTTTATGTAACGTTTGTCAGAACTCTGCTTTAACCAGTTTTTCATGCCTATAGAGCTTTATCCAGACCACGATTTTAAGTGTAAGTTTTGATAATCGGATGGTGTGTACCAGGTTGCTTACAGACGTTGAATGATAGCACTGACAAATTCTTTGCCATAATTTTGAATCTACTAGAAATTTGACTCTTAAATGTTGTCAGTATAATAACATGTTTCAAACCTTTATAATCTCTAGCGTTATAAGAAATTATCTGTACCTTACTGTCTATGACAATATTACTTAACTACTAATAGCATGAGCCTACTTGCCAAAAATATCTGCATTAGAATTTTGCTCACCTGTAATATAGCATTCAGTTCCTACAGGAACATGTTCGTCTTCATCTGGGAGGCAGGCTACTCCGGCATACTTGCCTAATTTAACTGGAACTTCCAGCTTTAAAAGAGCAATGTCATAATCAAGTGCGCTTGAAAACAGACAATGGCGTATTATCTTTTTTATTACATGGTTCACTTCCGTTCCTTCTGAATTAGTTATATTGTGTTCACCGACTCTATTGGGCGTAAAATGAAGATTCGACAGGTTAATAATACGGCTCGCTAAAACGATGGAACGTTGTTTTGTTAAAATCCATATTAAATTCATGTTAGCCTTTCCAGTTGCTTTATTTATAAAGCTATAATACTTAAAATAAAAAAGTATAGGATAGATGTAAAGGATATGCTATTTTGTTTCTCATTGGATTTTTCTCATTCCGTCTTTTATTGCCATTGGGATAATGTGTTTTCCTGTTTACAATAGCTCATTGGCCTAAATCAAGGGATGTTTCTTCTTGTAATAATTCATGGGCCTAAATCAAAGGATATTTCCGTAGAAGTTTTCCGCGCACGACGATGAAATGATCATATTTATGTAATGTTTATCTGCTATAATTTTTCTACTATTTGAATAGTAATATCAACGTATTTTCCCAACGTTTCAGTTATCTTGACGCCATTCTCAAGGTGGATAAAGAACAAATGTAAAACGATAATTTACAATATTTGTACACAATCTAAACAAAAACCTTTGTTCAGGTGGAGTCCGTTCTACTATTTTCCTTCATTTTCCCAATTGTTGAAAGGTTGTATTTAATACCCCAAGGAAAATAAGGAATACCTTCTTATAATTGTAAACACTTTTAAATGGTTTCTGCATGTAATTATAGTTCAATGCATTTTACAAATTTCAATAATGTAAACAGGCTCTCTTGTATTCCTCACTTTTTTAGATAAAACAAATTTCCAAGAAGACATCTCTTCTTTCTAAGTTAATCTAAATACAGTTGTTTCTTAAAGAATTGAATTTTCTTTTTCAGTTTAAGGAATTTTATTCCTATATTTTTCAGCGTTTTTTTCATGTCAGCCGTCAAGTCATATAGCTACCAAAAGTTGATTTTGTGTGTAGCATTCTGACGGCAAGGAAATATAGACGAAATGTTTAGAATAACAAATTATTGGGTTAATCTAAAATTTTAAATAAATGTAACCTTTTATACTGTATTTTTCTTTGTTACTCATTTTATAAATACTCTGTCATAACAATAGCATGTTTCTTCTCCCTCATTTTTCAAAACTTTGAAACCAAAGTGATGTCTTAACCTTCTTTCAAAAAAAATTCCCGCAGCGGAGGGTACTTTTAGCTATATCTTCTCACCAATTAAAATAGTCGTTTGGAAATTTCTGACTTACCTTCAAATTTTACAGCAAGTACTTTGAAAATAAATTTCTGGAAGCAGCCACAGATGGAGTAAAGAATTTACAGCAATTGTCGACACAAGCAATAAAAAAATCTATGCATAATATAATTGTATGTGAACCTATTTAATTGTACTAAGTCATAAACAAAAGACTTAACATAGATTTATTAGCATAGTTCCTTTTCCAGAACAGAGGATCCCCAAAGTTTGGGTATCCTAACCCTTGAAAGTACTTGCTAAATGTAAGTGGGCAGCGAAAAAGATACTTTGAGTCATTGGAGATCACAGAGAAGGTAGAATTCTGTGCTTTCACATGATCTAAGCGAGCTAACTGTAACCCAACAATGCCGCCTTCAATGGAGTTGAAGTGTATATCAGCTTCTTAAGGTGCTGTCACGTCATGTTACTTCAAGTACTTCAGATGGAGCTTCTTCCTATTTCTAATAGATTAGTTAATTACCCTAAAAGGTTTTTTGGGAAAGAACACTAGAGAAATATGTCATCACCGGGGATCGAACCCATGGCCCACGCTTATGCGGCGGGCGCTCTATCAACTGAGCTAAAAGGTTTTATACCTATACCACAAGCATTTATATTCCATAGAGATATTAGAATAGAATACTACTGTGGGCCTTATATCTTCCCTTTCACTTCTATAAATTTCAAACAGCATTGTGCAGTTTGTGTAAAGGCATTGCAGGGGACGCTTTCCATGTGGCAACATATGTGTAACGGAAACGTTAACAACTTGATAATACTTACGTTACCCTATACCTCCAGACCTCATTTAGTCGTTTTTTGTTGACACAATGAGCAGCTGTTAAAACCCATCTTGGAGAGATCAAGGTACCACCGCAATGAGGCAGGCTATGATACTTGAGTAGAACTTGCCATGGCCATGCACCGTGAATGGCATCTTGTCCAGCAATAATACGTGAAGATGGAATTAAACTGATGCCGCAACTTTCTCTCTTTTGGACTTAAAGAAAGTTAGGATAAATGGCATTACTATACACAACAAGAATATTAAAACTATTCTCTTGCATTACTCTACTATATTTCATTTACTTCGATGGGGAACAGATGACAAAAGTCATTTCCAACTAGAACGTGGGGGGGAAGTAACGTATCCTTGAAAGACGTACCATTTACACTCATGTCTTTTATTGCACAAACTTACTTTGCCAACTAAATTATAGGTCCTACGAGGGCGTACTGTTTCTCATAACGTTGCAGTGAAGTTTTGTAAATATAGCCTAGTCGTGTACAGAAAGTTGCTATTTTCTAAAGATTACCACTCTCCAATTATGGAAAATTTGGTTAAAGCCTAACATTCCCCGATAATTACAAAAATGTTTTTATTAAGGGTCCTTTTAAAATACGTTCTCCTTTTCATCTTGCCGCTCTTAATACTGCATTCACAGAAACAAAACGGCATGTGATTTGTCAAAAAAATAATTTGTTTAGAGCTTACGTACTGCTTAGTTACACGAGTGACCAAAAAACGTATTGCTGATGCACATGTTACTTTTTACGACATTTTTCACTCCTCTGCTATAACGTAACTGCATTTTAAACAATTTTATGCTTTTACGTATTAGTCAAATGTTGCTTCAAAGACGCAAGTTTAGAAGACAGTTCATTGTCTGTTTCTTTCTATTCCTGTTTCTTTACTTCAACTCTTTCATACAGAGTAAACTCTAATAGTCAACTTTTAAAAGATAAGCTGACGCACTTTGCCATGTTAGAAGTAGTCGGAAAAATGACGTACGTGTTGGTCTATAAAGAATGGATTGTCTAGCATTGAAAACATGTAATGCATGTCCGTAGCAATAAGGTAAGGGCAATGTAGAGAGTTGGTCAATAAATAGGCAGGAAAATCAGCTTACAATGGAAATTGTTTCTTTCGTATAGGTTACGTAAATGGATAAAACGTCAGTACAAATTTCTAATCAAACTCGCAGAGCCAATCGACCTACCAATCGAGGACTTTAATTTATGTAAGCAGAGGCCCAAACCCGTTAAGCCCAACCGCAGAATTTGAAATCAGCACTTTTCGAAAGGTATATACCATAGCACTGTGCTGCTCCAAGACGGGCGGCAGAAACCAAGTAAAAGCTGAAATAAATACCCCTGTCTTTCAGCGTGTGTTCTGAGCCATTTATACAATTTTTTTGACTTTTTGAAGGAAAACTTACATTATTTTTCTCCATGATTGTACAGTTACATAGACCAAGTCGGTATCAGAAGTTAAATCGTCCTCTATCTGTCTATGTCCTTAAAATAACAATACAGTAGTCATATTGAAGACCTTAGTTAAAGATGTGGCAAATAGCGATGACATATCTCCTTGAAACAGTTCAATATAAACTCAAATGGCAAAATATGGAAGTTACTCTTTAAGGACCTATACTTACCTTTGCACTGATCACATGTTTTGGGACATGTTTTTATCACAAAATCATTTGAAGTACAGAAGTATTTCCAACTGAAGCAACGGACATCAAGATCTTTGCATGATTCTACCAAGGAAACAAAATACCACTAAGTAACAGCAGCCCCTTTAAATTTCACTAAACATGATGTATTTGTATTACAATCTCTTGTATTGGGGATGCTAAGGAAGGTAATTCGATAAGATTTCTAAACTTTACAACTAGTATTAAATTTAAAACTAAACAGTACTTTCTTTTAGTAATCGATTGCTTCACGTAAAAGCAGATATGCTCCAAAAACATATTCTAAAAGCAATAATTGCGCAAGTAGATTATCTGAAACAAAATTTTAGTCAAAGCTTTTTATTTTTAGGAAAACATGACTTGTGATCTTAGATCTGAAAGACTTTTTTAACATAAACTTCCTTGCAGCGAATTATCATACCCTGGTTTTGAATGGAGCAATATGAGCTCTTTTGAATCACCATGAGTAACGTATGCCAGTATAACGTTGCAGAATATTCCTTATG
Organism: Alatinidae sp. Z8VKAUB7J3; assembly: GCA_010016025.2. Taxonomy (NCBI): domain Eukaryota; kingdom Metazoa; phylum Cnidaria; class Cubozoa; order Carybdeida; family Alatinidae; species Alatinidae sp. Z8VKAUB7J3. The sequence goes on along the minus strand of JAAAKM020004510.1, from coordinate 6,495 downwards.
CGGAATGTAACAAACGGTTGCAGAAATTGTTATGAAAGGTACGGCCTAGGCTCCTTTCCCCCGGAACTTCTCACGAAAGAAGGAAGTCAAGTTTCATTTTATGAAGGGAGTTGTAAAGAAGAAGGACTATTCAAAAATTGTAAAAATAATTTTCCTATTATGTGTTATTTTACAGTTTAATGAAATTCAACTGTTGTGAGAGATTAGAGATTATGTGTTTTATATTTGCCATTTTTACAAGTATTTAAAGATAGGGAGGCAATATATATCAAAAGGAAGGACGTATAAACATGAAATGGATTCACAGGTTCTTAAAGTTCTCATTTTAACTTCCGTTCCCAGCTGTATAAGGGATGGAGGGTGAAAGTAGGTCTCATGTAAAACATGCAATAGCCCTCGTATATAACTTTAATCAGCATGTTAACAAATTTTTGGCTTTATTATTTATGTTATGTCCTTATTTGTAGCTATACCTTATTACGTCATATTAAGCCGCGTATGTAATCAAGCCGTATTAAATTTAGTCGCGCTTTAATTGAGCCGCACGTGACAAAAATAGCATTAGCAATAGCGTAGCATTTTATGGGTATTTAATTAGGCCGCAGGAGTCAACGGACAGTTTGAGATATAATGCTTTTCAAAAGTACTCCTTCTATTTTCTCCACAACACCACTTTAAAATTTATGCAAATGGTCCAATGACAGTTCCTCATCGCTCCTTGCTTTCCTTACAAAAAAATTAGCCGCGGTTTAATAAGCCGCGCCATTAATTAAGCCGCGTTTTTATTAGGCCGCATTTTTGAAGGCGCGGCCTATATAGGTACGCGGCTTAATTTGAGGTATTAAGGTAAACTGCTGATGGTTTTTTGATACATCATTTGATATGAGAGTGAAATTTCATATCCCATCGTGCAACCTACTTTCTATATTTGTTGAATTTGTGTGGTCACTACCTACACAGACAAAACAAGTAATTCGCTTAAAAAGCCCTGTACACTCAGTAAAAATTAGTAGCATTTATGGCGTAATATTTTTGCTTACTAACGATTGCCGCTTGCAACTGTAAGGTTTTTAGTATCAGCTATCGTTTTAAATAAAATGGCTTTAGGATGCGGCTAGAAAGAGGAATTAAATGGAATTGCCTGGAAGTATTATGAGCTAAAGAAGGATACGATAATGCTAAGATCCAGTTTTCTTTCCATTGAACGTCTAATTTTATTTTTTGATACTCCTAAAGGTATTGGAAGCAGCTTGGATTTTAATACGCGTGCCATTTCAAAAATGAGAAGACGATTATCTAACTCCTAGAGAAATCGAAGTAGATAGAAATAGGACATAATTACAGTTTTCTCCTTCCAGTCCTATTAAGGGAGCTCTTAGAGGTTATTAAGTCTGGCTTTTGAATAGAAGATTTTCTTCAAATGGTGCTAATGGATAGTGAACTTTAATTTGATGATTTGATAATAGGTAAATTTGCAGATTGCTTCTGGGTAACCTTTCCAAGAATATTAGTTCAAAATCAGAAAATGCTGCATGGTTTGTTCTGGTCAAAATACAGTGCCTTTGAGTCAGCCTACTTGATGCAAGAAGACAAATTAAACTGCAAAGATATATTGCTACATTTAGACTAACTTTGCGTTACTTAGAAATGTAGAAAGTGAATTGCGACAGCTATCCATAAGAAACATTTTGATCAACGGGATATACTGAAACACAAGCAAGTAAATACTATGGTTATAATTTCTTTCCTATGTTTCGGAGTCGTCTTGACACCATTCTCAAGAATAATATTTGACCAAAAAGCGGTATCTATTTATTTACACTGTAAAGAGTAAAAAAAAAAAAATTACATGAAAACCTTTGCGTGTATCGAATCAGTTAGCACATTTAGGGCCGTCTTGCGCCTGAAAATGTGCAGCATTTCTTTAATTAAGCATTCGAACTTTCTAACACATTCGGCAACCTCGTTTCAAGATGACTCCGAAACATCGGAGAGAAATTATATCCATAAGAAAAAGTTGTGAAACATTATTGTTTAACAATTTTTTACCTATTGTTCTGAATCAAGACTCCTAATATTAATTCAAGGTGCGCTGATACCACCTTACGTATCCTCATGACGTTTGGCTATAGATCATGATACATTTACATACAAAGTATTAGTTAGACATACTATATCAATAAATAACGACATCTTAAGGATCAAAATGCCTGTTCATCGCTAAAGAAGGCACATGGAAACGTCGCCACAGGTGCAGGCATTTGTTTGGCTAGGGGAAAAGGTACGCTTAAGCCTTTACGAGTACTTGCACAAAACATCATGTTTCATGTGGCATTATCCGACAGAAGCCCCTTTCCTGAATGACTAACCCAAAAGTATTTTTTAGGATTTCAACTGAATCCTGTAATATCTGTCTGGAGAGCACCAGACCTTTACTAAGATCCACCCTAGTATTTGCTTTAGGCCTGCTTCTTATCTCAGCTACTGCCAACGTGTATTTAGGTGGCTTAACTACAAGCCGTCTCGGAACCTATTTAATGGAAGCTTATCTCCTGGTCAAATCTGATACTTTACTAGGTTAGAATTTACGGTACCCGGTTTTAGTACGCTAACATAGATGATTTGCAGGTAAAACTCCCCAAAAACTGCTTTCAGCAAAAGACAAACCTATCCAAAAGTTTCCTGTCAATAAAGTTTCACACTTACGTTTGCTTACCTTCGGCATATAAGGTACCCAGGAGAGCAATAAATCCGATTCCTAACATCAAATTCATCGTGCAACTATACCTCGAAAGTAGCATTTACATTAATGATTATCTAATCAAACCAATTAGTATCCAATCACATTAAAATTTCAAGATGTATGAATTAACAAATATTTTACACCTACAATAAATTAATTTTCTTTCACTTCATTAATGCCATTAAACTGAAGAAGATTCTACATCTGCTTTCATAGCTGAGTACATCAGAGAAAGCACACTTGGAAGTTATGTAAATAAACCCTGCGTCTTCTTATCAACATTTCATAAAGAGGTCGTTCTGATCCTTACGACCTTAGATTTAGGCAAACCTTTTACAATATTTTTGGGTACGTTTGTTTACTTATAGTGACACCTTTAAGATTTAAAAATTATTTTGGTAGGGAAACTCACTCACATCAATGTAGCCGCAAAGAAAACAAAAATGGACTACGGTCAGAAATGTAAAGCTTGTCTTCCAATTCGAGTAATTAAACTCGATTGTGTGATTAACGTTAATGAGACAACAACAAATTTATTGACTTAGCACGATTTAATAACAATCATTTACAAGTTATATTAAATTTTGCGTCAGGAAATTTAGGTTCTCAAGTTAAGCAAATAAAAACACACTTCATCACTAATATTAATGAGCACCTATAAGCTACTTTAATAAGTTCTTTGAAAAGTCAGAGAAAAAATATCAAGGGAAAGACATTTGTTAAAAAAGATACACAATATTAATAAACACAGACATAAAAAGAGCTTGTATTGTGTAAGGTGCAGGATATCATTCCCATAAATATGAATCAATATTTTCTCATTTGAAACAAGTTTTTTTTGAGGAGTTTAACCCTCAGAGATCCAAATTGTTCCATAGTTCCAAATTAACTCAAACCGTCCAATAGTTTTTAACCAATAGTTTCTTGCTTGTAAATTCGCTTTCATGCTATTTAAGATATAAATAGATTTCAGTTATTAATGTCAACAATTTATTGGAAAATAGGGACCTTGGCCCAACTGGATAGCCCATGGACCTTTTAATGTGTAAACTTTATCGTATTGCCATTTTTCCAGCTATTGAAATGCAGTGACTTATATGCGGCGTATATTTCTCTCTCTGGAGAGTTTAAGAATTGTTAGATTAAGCGCTGTCTATGTTATACATTAAAAAACAACCATGTCATTGAACAGGATTGTTTAGTTGATAGGCAAGAGACAGGACCACACATATGTCCTTTTCCGTATAATCTGAGATACACATTGATGTCGTGAGGTTGATAACATAAAAAATCAAACCTGTTCAAACACTTTGAGGAGTTAAAGGCCAAACGAAAGTGGAAAATTTGGCAAAACGTTTTTGATTAATAGATAATGCATTCCAATTTTTTTAGATAAAAGTGGTACAAATAAGCTTCATATTTTTGTCGATGAGATGTCAATTGAATCGATCTTCGAAAGAAGAATCATTTTTTTTGTATAAACTTTGTAAAAGTGATTTCGGCAGCGTAACGGACACCCCCGCAGAAATATTTAACTCCCAAGTGTCTTTGCCTAGTCTTATTCATATTTTTGGTCTTTGGAATGTTGATTGTAAGGTCGGCAGCTTCAGCAGCCCTAGTAGTAGCTATACGTTGAGCTTCAAAACAGGTAGTGACGGCTCCAGAAGGCAGATGTTATCTGCAACATCAAGGTCGTTTAGGATGATTGCCGGTTGTCTCCTTGACAGTTGAGGAAAGATCTCCACATCAGAATCACAGAATGTGGTGGCCGTGTCCAGAATTGTATTAACTATGATTGTAAATAGAAATGGGGCAAGAATATCACCCTGCAATACGCCAGTGGAAATATTAAATTCCTCAGAGACGCTGCCGTTCAGTATCACACCTCTCCTGGAGTTGTCATACAAACTCTTTTACCAGGTATTCCATAGTGTTAAAGCACTACTAACATATATTCACGATTTATTGAATCAAAGTCTTTTTGACATCTATGAAAGTCGCAAATAGGGGAAGCTGGTTAGTTCGGACGCCTTCAACTATTCTTCTAAGATTGTGTATTTGCTGTGTTAAACTGCGCCCTTGTCGGAATTCAACAGGATTTCGACGAAATATTGGATCTACCATTGGTCTTATTCGGTTCAAGAGGATCTTGTTATAGACTTTCGCAGTTATTGGCATAAGGGTTATACCTCTGTTGTTTGTTTTGAGTGACAGGGTCTCCCTTTCTTGCGTGCAGGGATAAAGAGAGTTGTGATCCATTGTTTTGGAGAAATGTGCTTTAAATACACTTTGCGACAAATGCCATTAATAAACTCCATCATTCCTTCCCCACCTTCCTTCAGGAGTTCGGGTGATATGCCGCTGTCCAAGAGAGTTACTGTCTTCCTTGACAACCCATTTATTGCCTTCCTCATCTCCTCCAGTGTATGTGGGTTAATTCTAAACGTAATGAATTTTCAGCAAGGTCAGGGTAGGTGGCTTTGTCATTGCTTAATAATGTTTTGAAGCATTGGGCCTACTCTGCTAAGGATTCCTTGTCACTGGAAGGGACGGAGCCCTCCTGAAGCTTAAATTTTGACGAATGTCTCTTGATCTTACCAGATATTTCATGGATAATTCTCTGTGTCTTTTTATGTTTTGCTGATGGTCAGCTTCTACAAGCTGCTTAAGCTACTTATCAAGAGCCTTGTTGTGATCAGCTTGGTAAGCAGTGTTTAGTTCATTTGTTAAAATCCTCCATTATTTCTTTGATATAGGAGATTTAGATGCACATTAGTTTCCTTTTGCATTGTCTCTTTTCCTTTTGCAATGTCTCGATTTAGTTTAACAGTGGCTTAGGAAACCCAACCAGGCAACCCCGTTGGCATATGTCAGCCGATTATTTTCCCATCTGTTTCACTAACTACTTTCTCAAGCTCCTCGTAACGATGTGTGATTAGTATGCCCTTGCAAGTTTGTAGCACTCTGAACCTGTTTGAGAGTTCTAGTTGGAAAGATTCCCTTTTATCAGCACATTTAAACTGTTCCCAGCTCTAGAGAGACCTCTTACATGGAACTACTTTTTGCATCCTCAGGCTGACACGTAAGTTTGTTTGCAATGGTGATGGACAGGCTTACAGACGAAATTAGGCAGGAGCCTCCATGGACCATGATGTTCGCCGATGACATTGTGATATGTGGAGAGAGCAGAGGGCAGGTTGAAGAGAGCCTGGAGCAGTGAAGATACGCACTGGAAAGAAGAGGAATGAAAGTCAGCAGTAGTAAGACCGAGTATATGTGCTTAAATGAGACGAAAGATGAGAGACAAGTGCAGATGCAAGGGGTAGAGGTGAAAAAGGTGTATGAATTCATATATTTAGGGTCAACAATCCAGAGTAAAGGAGAGTGCAGTAGGGAGGTAAAAAGGAGGGTCCAAGCTGGTTGGAATGGTTGGAGAAGGGTGACAGGAGTGATATGTGACAGGAGGATATCAGCAAAAATGAAGGGTAATAAAGTATATAAGACAGTGGTGAGACCAGCTACGATATATGGTCTGGAGGCAGTGGCAATAACAAAAAGACAGGAGGCAGAGCTAGAGGTGGCAGAACTGAAAATGCCAAGATTTTCCCTAGGAGTGACGAGGATGGACAGGATCAGAAATGACTATGTCAGAGGAATAGCCCTGGTAAGATGGTCTGGTGATAAAGTGAGAGAGGCGAGATTGAGATGGTTTGGCCATGTGCATAGGAGGGATGAGGGATATATTGGAAGGA
>JAAAKM020004507.1:0-11653 GCA_010016025.2 Alatinidae sp. Z8VKAUB7J3 | reverse complement strand
CCTACTGGTTTAGTTCTCAAAATTTCCTTACTATGTATTAGCATTGTAATTATTACATACTTTTGTATTGTAGCTAACAAATTTCAATATATTATTCATGTTTTTGTATATTCTAGATTTGAAAACACTGTTCATACTTTTAAAGTATAAAAAGGAAACACATTAATCCAAGAAAATACACTGTATTCTGACATATCTGGCCACTACAGGATTGTACATAGTATATACACAATCATGAGTTTTGAAGTTTTCGTTTTTATCTTTGCAATTTTGGCATCAATTGCACTGATATTCTTTGTCATTTGGAATGTGAGTATATTTTATGCATAAATGTATAAGTGTACATTTGCTATTACAAATTTTTTTTTGCTGATGCTACAGTACTTGGCATTTTTTGTATCCCACTTTGTACAATGTACAATAAAGGTTAGTCCTGGCACTGAGTAACACATTTGCCAGCTAAAGTTGGAGTTGTAATATTATAACTGGCATGGTCCTCTTTTTCATATCACAAGTAATACCTAAACATGTTATCAACATTTAACAAAAGTCAACTTGCAGTAACACAAGAGTGTGCTCTATGAAATACCTTGAAGCTCATTAACCCATATATATATAGTATGAAGTCCAGATTTACAGTATAATCAGCCTAGACTGCGTACCTTTCCTTCACTCATCAGCACTTCCAGTGGAACTTGATGTTGAGCTCATAACACACTTAAAAGACTTTAAAGAGCTCCTGGAAATTGTCTTCTTGATTTTAAGTAGGATTGAAACATATTTTGTATTGAAATGGGGCTTGTATACGTTTTTGTTTATTTGTTAATACCTGTGGCTCTGATACTCTTATGTATATGACAAGCTGCCCATATCATGATTTTGGTTCACCATTACTTGCTTACTTTGTATGACAGTTTATATATTTCTGCCATGGCCCTCAAATTTATAATTGTATAACAAATTGTTTTAGCACCACTGGTTCAAACACTGGTAATTCTTCTCTATATATCTTCCTCGCCAATATTAAATTCGGTTCAGGAGAAGTCACCAGTGCTATAAAATAGCCTAAAGGTAAAATGCATGACCTGGGACATACGTTACAGGTCAAATCCCAGTATGTTTTCATATTACTTCATCATTAGATATTGTAATGGACTATAATCATTCCAATGCACCATACAGTCTCAATCAACAAGTATATAATTAGTATTAATGTGTGACTGTTTTCTTCTGTATTACAGGTGATATCTTTTGATGATCTTAGAACAGATTACAAGAACCCAATTGATCTTTGTAACAGTTTGAACCCAGTAAGTTCTGATTTCAGAATACTCACAGCTTTCCATAGTTGTAACTAGTTTTACATACTGTATTATTCTATTAAATGAAATTGAACCACAATCTTACTTAACTGGAAAGTCTCTATTTCACAATTGTTATGTAAATGCTAGTAGATGTTTTTATTATCAGTTGATGGATATAACTAATTTCGACCAATAAATGTCTCACATGAATTTGGACTAATCACTTCTATTAAGCCAAACTCTCACTATTTACTGTGAAATTGATATGATTTACATCAAAGAGTTATTAACGTAGGGCTGTTTTGTAACACTTTCAGCAATACTTTGTATGTCACAAATTGTACCTTAAAACCATTGGGGCCAAGAACTGCCACACAAATTCTTAATGACGCCCCCCAAATTGGTCACTACTAATTTTAGCTACATTTCCATATATGGTTCTTTAATTATCATTGGATGACATAACCATACAAAATTTTTATTTGAAAGGTAAAAATCATATTTGTATTTATTATTTTTGTTTAGGTTTTTGAGTATCTATCTTTAGGGTGTTCTTGACAAACCATGAATAATCTTATTATAGGAAAGTACCTGACATTGTTAAAAGTAATTCATAGCCTAATCACTTTTAATCATCACCTACCTGTCACCCTGATGGATGTGTAGGCCAATGGAATTTTAGTTTTAGGGATCTGACAATTTTGTTTAAATTGTCTGATTACGTCTCAAATAGATGGCATGATGAGGGGATAAGATAGATGACTTTGAAGATCATCTTCTTATGAATTTACTAGTCAACTAACCAATTGCTTACTAGCCAGGTAATTACTTGTATTGAAGATGATGGGAAATATATTTGAAGCAATCTGAAGTAATCCTAGTAGAAAGTTGAAAGAAGAATCTTCTCTTCCTATGTTTCCAGGTCTTGCCCCAGCAATACTAACTTCCTATGAGTCTATTATTGTCCAAAAATTATACCCTGCCCATTTTTTATTTTGTTTAATAATGAACTGTGTTGCTTTGCTGATACTTTTTTGTTTCCTCTTTCTGTGTAGCTTGTCTTGCCAGAGTACATAGTTCATGCAGCCCTATGCTTTCTTCTCCTTGTTGGAGGGTTCTGGATTGTATTGCTTTTCAACGTACCTCTGCTTGCATATCATATTCACAGGTAACAGATGTATTGCAATGATACATTATATTACAAGCTAACATGAAATACTTGTATTATGCTAACTGTATGAGTTCTGATCTTGGAAACATCAGAAAACAGGGAATAACACTTAGTTAAGTTGAAGTTAAGGAATTTGGGGTGTATGAAGCATCAAGGTAGGAATTTTGTGTTAAGGGGGTGGGGGGTCATGAATTGAGTTAGCTAAGATTCGAAATTTCATAGCTTCATTTGATGGGGAGCCGTAAGTTAGAATATTGAACATGTTGTCTATGCGTAGTTGGTGTTTTGAGAGATGTTAGAAATATCAGCTCTCCAGATGTATGAATGTTTGGTTGTCCATGGCATGCTTGTTTGAAGTTATTGAATATTCCTATAATCAGAGAAATTATATTTAAAAGGGTATTGATCTTAGTAATCAAATGTTTTGTAGTACTCAGGGTCAATTTTCTTCTCAAGTGGGGAAGTAGATTGAAAAAGTTGAGAAGCAGTACTTTTCATGCATGTAATGCGTTGTGCATCCATTATCTCTAGTATCATCAACATATCATCAATAGCACTTTGCAATACTAGTTATATGCAGAAAATGGGCACAGAAATATGTCTTTTGTATGAAACATTCTATTTATTGCATATTTTTGTGTACTTATCCTTAATATTACTCCAAAGAGCTGTGTCGAATGTTTGATACTTTGTTATACAAGTCCATCCAAGTTATATATGCCAGTGATTTATGACGCAAATACTGGTGCACATTTTAACTTTTAAGAGTATGTAACCATGAATGGTAGAGATGAATGCGGAAGGAGGGCAGCAACCGCTAAGCTTGAATCATTTTTCAAATTTATCTTCTGTTCATATTTAATGTAATAATTTGGTTTAGTTTTATTTCATTTTGCTTTAGTTGCATTGTTTTTATTATATGTAGATAAATGTGTGATGATTCTTGCAAAGCTGACAACATTTACTAAACGATTGATTGGCTTGTATATCTATTATCATTTTTGATTGGTTGACATTTGATATGAATTTTTATCTTGTGGAGTTGAACAAAGAGGATTTTATGGAGTAAGATAGAAAAGTTGGGGTGACGTTTTTTGTTTTTTTCTAGTAACGTTGCAAACGTATTTCCATTTTAGATATCTAAATCGGCCGGTTATGAGCGGACCCGGTCTTTACGATCCAACTGAAGTAATGAACTCAAGCGAACTTAATAGGTGCCAAAGAGAAGGATGGATTAAATTGGCTTACTTTCTAGTCAGTTTCTTTGTTTACCTGTACAGGTAAGTACAAGTATAGGTGCGTTTATACCTTAGCTGTGGTCAGTGACTAAAACCCCGAAAGATCATGACGGTGGGTTGTGAAAGATGCATGTAAAAGCTCGATTGTTTTGGTGTTTAACATCATTAAAGGAAGGCGGAGAGGCTATAGATGGAGGAGCATGTTTCGGAATTTGCAGTGCCGCAGCGATAATTTTTTACCCGTATCTGCCCAGGAATACCATGTCAATAAGGTTTTCTGATGCGTGTCTTCAGAGTTAAGCGATGTATGGCCGAACAACCCGTCTTTAGTAAAGTACCGCCTCGATAAAGCATTGCGACCTCTTTAAAGCCTTTACCAACTTGCAGCTAGATCTCTTCGGGTGCTATAAGCTCACTCACGAAGGTGAGTGGGGCAAGGGCGGGCGCCGCCCCCCCTGAGAGAATTCACTAGGGTATTCCGCCCCTCTGACATTCTGATCGGCATATATATTTTTTACTTTAGTATATCGTAATGTATCGGAAACAAAATCTGTCGCACCTATGGGATGACTATGGGGTGACACTTGCCCGTATGCCCATGGGTATGTGCGTTAAAAATTCATTGAAAATGCCTTCCGTGTGATATAACTTCAGCACTGCAAAAAAATTGTCTTTTGGCCTTGATGAACAAACTTTTCTCACGACTTTCAACCAATGGCTTAGCTTGTCCCTGCTAGAATTTAGACTATACAATGCCACTTTCAGTTGAATTTACCCACCTCTGACACTTTTGTATCGATGTAACCAAATGTAATATTAAATTGAATGGATGTTATTTTTAGGATTATTTCCAGAGAATGATGTATGACCTACCCCCTTCATATTTTGGAAATCCCAACCACCCCACCTGTCTTAGAGGGCCAGCTTCGTGAGCGCTGTCCTGAGTACGTGCCCTGGAAGAAAAATACTTTCTGCATAGGTGTCGATCAACGTTTCTCAATCTTTAGCAATTTCCAAGCTAAAGTACTCTTTCTCATAAACCGTGATCCGACAGAAGTAAAAGGACATCGTAGTTGTAAGTCATACCTCTCCATCGACATGGTTTTACTCTTTCCCCTTCTACTATGTTACACACCCTGACGTCGACGATCAAAGGAATAAATGCAATGCGGACATGCACCTTGTGGATTAAATACTCGTTCTACTATTTACACCCTCTCCCTCTTAGGTTGAATATTTAAAGATATCTCATATAAATATTTTAATATTGCGTTGAGTAGCGGATTCATTCTGTTAGACGTTTTTGCCATGCACTTATCATAGCAATCGTATGGAGTAAAAAGAGAAAACTTTTACGATGAATTTATAGGGAACGAGAAGACCAAAACACGTCGTACAAATTTAGTAATGAACAGCAACGCCCAAACGATGCCAGACCGCAATAACTTAGGAATCTCGTCCTTTACTTGGAAAATGTCTAAAGGCGACGAGAGGGGGTGAAAACAAAACGTACATTAAAATGTGGAAAAGCAGACGTACAAAGCCTATTGACACGTTGTACAGAAAAAAGGTCTAGAGAGCGACACATCTTCAGCCAGTCTTGTTATTGAAAAAGGTGTAAATTGTAAAAGAAATCTTTTTGTCGAAAGAGTACCGGCTTCGGTTTTGATAAATGCAGCTTCTACAGCAGCAGGGTGAAAAGGAGATCTGGCATTGGCTAATACCCTAAACGAATCCTCTTGATAGTTGTCAGCACATGATGGAATTTCAATCAAATGCTGTCCTACTGACGAGTCTGTTTTGGGATCTGTTGACTTGGGCTTTGTTTACGCGATTCGGTAAAATTTTGGGAAAATTTACTTCGTCTATTAATGAAGGCCGGCACATGTTGCGCGATTCTGTCATGTAACCTCTGCCACGTATGACCTATATATTCGCTTGCACAGCGACAAGTGAATTTATAAACTAATTAACTTTTATGTGAGACAGGTAGTACTTCTTTTGGGCAACAGGCAGCAGCTTTTGGATCGAATAAACATCACGCGGTTGTACCGTGGGAAAACTGTTGGTCACCGCTGTTTTTACTCTTTTGTCAAAGCTCAAGGAAACATTCCCAATCCACGGTAGTCGCAAATATACTGGGCACTTCATATGGCCATATTTTGGGTCAGACGAAAATTTGGCAACTTGATTTGAAATGACAATGTTGATGACATTTTCCGGGTAACCTTTTTCTTGAAAAATGGTATTAATGTTGGCTAATTCCTCATCGAGTTTATTTTTTGAGCAAATATTTAGAGCACAGTGAACTAAAATAGCATTTGTTTTGCAAGTTTTAGGGCAAAACGAGTCCAAGCGCGTATATTGTCCCGTAAATGAGGGTTTTCTATGAACACTAGTGAGAAAACTGAACGTGTCCTTTTGAACATGAACGTCTAGAAAAGCTAAGGATTTGTTCACTTCTTTTTCATACGGAAACCTAAGAGCAGGATGAAAGTCGTTAAGTTCAGTGAGAAATTGCTTACATTCCTGCTCGTTTTGGAAAACATAAAACGTATCATCGACAAAACGAAAATAGACAAGTGGACGACTAGATCTATCAAAAAGCTTGTTTTCATGGAAAGCGACAAAAATATTATATGAGCTAAAGTTGGTCCAAGTGAGAGCCCATAGCAACTCCGTCAACCTGTCTGAACATTGTGTCATCAAAACTAAATTCCACCGACTTAGTAGCGGCGTTCATCAATTCAATGAACACGTCCTTGGGAATAGGAGGGCTTTGAACTTCTACACTGTACAATGTGTTTGCATTAATTTCAAAAGTTTCAAATAAAGGAACATTGGTAAATAGGATACTAATGTCAAAGGAGCACATGAACGAATTTTACCTGTCGATTCTTAGATTTTGCATAGTATTGGCAAACGTAAACGAATCTTTGATGCAGCTTTCCAAAAAATGTATATGTACGGGTTCTAAGATTTCTTATAACCACTTGGCTAGTTCGTCCTGCGAGGAGCCAATCATTGACAAAATCGGCCCAAATGGTGTACCTTCCTTATGTGTTTTAGTTAAACCTCTTTATTCAAATTAATTTCTGCGTCAGAACGAAGAAACCTATTGCCCACTTAATCGCCTCTCTTGTAAGCTGCTACGTAGTAAGAAACCTAAATATTATGAACTACCTTTACACTCCTCGCACCCGTTTATTACACCCCTCACTCCTCACCCCACACCACCCCGTTTATTAATTTTCCAAATTGTTCCCAAGCCCCCGTTTATTTCAACTCTCTCTTTTAATTAGAGACTAAAGTGTAGTTTGGAATGCTTCTGTGTGTGTGATAACATTTGGAAAATTTTTAGGGGCAAACCCCTAAGAGTGGCCGAGCCCCTCCCAAAACCTGCGGTGATACTGGTTCTGCTGCCTTACATCTATTTTACATTTAGCATGTGTCACATGCAAGCAGGATACTCTAACGGCCAATTTATGAAATTTTAAGTTCCCCTTGAAAATAGTGAACAAATGTGTTTTTTAAAGTCAATACCGGCTTCAATGATGAACTTGCCCGTGATAGAAATACTCAAAATTAAGGACGTACTTGTAGTAAGACTCTCTGTTTGAGAGCCGCATTTCATCAACTATATGTTTTATACCAAATCCTTGTCTGTTCAAATAAATTCTGTTCACCCAAACCTCTCTTCATATTCTTTATTGATTTCTGCGAAACAGCATCGCAACCAGACACATCATCTCATCCTCTTCGTCCGAATTTACTTTCAAAATGGCAGTTTTCGAGTGCCGTTTGGTACTCATAGCGATAGAACTCGGCTTAGACGGACACGCATAAATCTATTTTAAATTGATAGAACCATTCGCTATCTGGTGAACACGAGGGGTAAGGGAGATTTCACACCGGAGTGGCACGTCGCAAAGGCCACGTCGCAAATGTCACGCGAAACTGTTATTTCAGATTAAAGAAGCATGTGCCACGTCGCATTTTTGAAAAATACATGCCCAGTAGACAGATGTCTTCCTCGGACGAAGATGTTATTGCTCTTAAGTCTCATAATTGATAGGAGAGAACGTAAAAGGAGGTGGTCAGTACATCTCATATTTTGACAGGGAATGTCGACTTGCACAGTGCTTTTATAGTCTGAAAGGGCTTTAAACTGCACCTTAGATATCCTTCGTCAATTAGTGGCCATTGTAAAGCCTTAATTACAGAGGTAGGATACGGATGAGGTAAAAGACGACGAGTACTCTTTCCAAGGTGATACGCTGTTGTACTACTTAGATTATCTAAGTAGAAAAGATGTAACATAACCGAAGTCTGCTTGGAGGTCGCTGTGTCATTGCATCATTTTGCAGTTGTTCATCGTATAGAATGGCCGGGACTATTTGAAAAGCGATCGATAATTTCGTGAGCATAAATGAACTTGAATTCAAAACAGATATCAAGAAAGTAAATTATGTAATATCATCTATTTAAACAGAAACTGTAATTCATAAAAAGAATGTTAATCGAGAAAAGAGAAAAAATTGTTCTCTGTTCGGTTGTCTAACTAGAGAACTGTAGCCTGAGTCGAAAACTACGGCCTAACCAAACACATTGGACTTGCCCATGGTTCCGTGAAAGTTTTGGCCGTTAAATACACTTACAAACAATGAGAAGCAGATAAGCAAGCCTTTACCCTAGTCCTCATCTGCCAAGCTGATAATGTGATTTGGACGAATACAGGGCTATCTAAATAACCCTGTATTTAGATAGCCCTGGACGAATACTATCCTGATTGGCTGAGAAGTAATTGTGCGGCGTGACACGATTATGAAAAATGGTCTGGCTCGTTTCTCAAGTGGTACAGAAGCGGCGCGTTGCATTTGCCACGTGGCATGCCACTTTGGTGTGAAAGATTTGATACGTTTGAATAGGTTTATTCCCACATGACATGCCATGTCACATGCCACGTCGCATAAGCCACTGCGGTGTGTAAGCCCCCTAAGAGCTCCCGATAGTTACCCTTGTTCCGACCTCTGAATGACAGTTTTTTCTTGGTCAGGTAAAGAACAGCTTCTACTATGGCCCTCAACTTTCTATTTTGCCCGTAGAGGTTTATAAATAAAAGTATATAGACTCTATGATTTTGCGTGACTCGTTACGCAGTTGCCTTTCCCGATAATGTAGGGTATACCCTTCTATTTTAGTTAGTATTAAATGTCTTCCACGTCTTGCAGGAGTCTTATCGGAGTTAGTTTGCATCGATGACTAAAGCATGTCGAGCAGCAAAGCCAACATGAAATCTAAGAACACGAGAGGGCTGGGAGGGGGGCAGCATAGCAAAAATTAAATAATGGTGAGGCTCTGCTCTTCAGAAATGGCAGGGAAAAACTATTGTTTGGGCTGGAGTGACGTTTTTAATTTATGAGAGATATCTATTGAAAGGCAGGAGTGACGTATGGTCCAAGTCCTGCCATGAATAAAAAGCAGGAGTAAAATCAGAGTAAAGACGGGGAACCTCCACAAAACAAGTCAGTCACAGGCATATGACACAACATGTTCTTTCTATTCAAGACCATGCATGGACACAATAAACACCTTTTGCTCGATGTGGGACATTTGAATTTTTTAATAGGAAATTTTAAAATTGTATTTGTGAAAACCTTTTGTCCTGCTCAGCAGGACAAGCAGGACCTGTTGCTTTGCCCCTGCCTTTCCCCCAAAACACCACTTTCCGTTTAAAGGCAGGTTTTGTTAAAGAATCTTTACACAATAAGGTGTTGTAAAGTTTGGCCAAAACAATCATCATTGTAGATGGTAGAACGTATTGTGTCATGATTCGTAGTCATTTTATTGAGCTACGTTTACAGAGATACTTCTCCCATCTATAACCTACTGGAAACGGATTGTTTCTAGAAGTTATTTACTCGTAATATCACCACCGCATAAAAGCAGTCAAAAAAGGAATCCGTTTTCGTATTGGGCCTATATAGTTATATGGTTGGTTTCAAAAACAAAACCATAAAGGCAGTCCAAGTTTTCATTGACTTTTTTTTAAATAGAACATTTGAGTACAATAATTCATTCATTCCATTTTTATCATTTTTGATCATTGTAGTCTCAGGAGTGTTAGACGAAAAATGTTTTAATTAGATTATGATCTCTTGAAAAATATTAGTTTAAACAACAAGTTTAATACCTAATAGAATTGCAAGAGGTCTTAAAATCATTTCAATATCCCGTTCAAGACATGGATTATAGTGTTGGTATGGGCTAAAGAGTACACATAGGCTCATTCCAAGTAGTCAGCACCTAACTGCAAAAGATAACACTGGTCGACATTTTTTTCGACCAAAATATTATCAGGTAATGGTCACATGTTTCTGGGTTATTTTTTCATGCTCATTTTGAAAAGTCCATTTTTCCCTATCACGTCAGGTTTTTTCGCTACAGATATATGCCATTTATGGTCAAAACAGGCAGAAGGTCTAATTTCATGAAGAAATTTATTGACATGTTACTGTGAGTAAGACCTTTTTAACATTATATTAATTGCAATTCAAATCCTAATAAACGTCAGAAAGGAATACATGAGCTATTTCAGACCTTTTAACAACGAATTCAATTTTCCGGTATCTGTTTACAACGATACTACAACCACTCAGGAATATGCCAACTCCTAGTTAAAATTGCCCAAGCTTCTCCTTTGATCCACAATTTGTAATGTATTTCTTTTTGGTGTTTTCTCATCCATAGACAGATAGATCGTGAGGTTTTCATTTTGAGCATTCAAGTAATAACAAAGGATATTCATAAAAGGGTTTTTTAATTTTCATTTCCGATTTCAAAGCAGATATGTTCGGTGGAAATGTTTTAAAAGACGTTTGTATTCAACCGTTTTTGTGAAGGAAAGAAGGAATTGTAACATTTTAATTCACATTTTGTGGCACACTACGCTTTGAATCTTTTAGTTCCTTCTCAGATTTATTATGACCAGGAAATGATGTTGCAAAGGCAGCCCAGACTCTTTCTGTTACATTTGTGAAAAGTTTACCTACTCTCCAAAGAGAAAAAAATGTCAAATTCTATTAAAAGGGGTTATCTGGCATCATTGCATGGACCAACAAGAAGGCCAATTAGCACTAAAGATTTGGAATACCTATGGTGCGCGTGAACCATCATATCACAACACTGGCTGCTACTTTTGCTTGGTGGAAATAAAACGTTTCAGCTTGCAGAATCATCACAAAATTAAATATCCAAGCCAGCCATCTACCAGAATAACTGTTCCACATTCGTATCTTCATCCCGTGTCAGTCTTCAGAGACCTACCTCCACCGCAAGTTTCACCATTCTATACCTTTCAACGACATTGACGTTGAACGCAATTTCCTTGGTAACAGAAAGCTGAGAACTATGTAGAGTTGGTGAGAAAGCTTCTTATGCCCTACAAACAACATAGTTGTAATATGAGTATCAACATACATTTCCTGTTTAGTTACTTGAACAGTTTCCAGATAATCTAAGTGACTGCAGTGATGAACAAGGTGAGAGGTTTCATCAGGATCTGAAAGTGATGGAGGAACGTTATAAGGAAAGATGGGAGATCAGAATACTAGCTGACTGCTGTTGGAGTATCAAAAGAGATGAGCCACTGAAGAAACACAGAAGAGTTTTCAGAAAAAGAAGAAATTTTGCTTTGGTATGATAACATTTAAAAGAACAAATTAAAATTTCATAGCTTGCTAAATGTTGTTACAATTTTGATTTCGTTTTTCGATAAAGCTATTGATGCTCATTTGTATGTTTGATTGTCTTTTAGTTTTCATAATATTTTGATTAAATCGTTGATAAAAGGAGAAGCTTGGGCAATTTTGACTAGGAGTTGACATATTCCTGAGTGGTTGTAGTATCGTTGTAAACAGATACCAGAGAATTGAAAATCG
>JAAAKM020004505.1:0-11655 GCA_010016025.2 Alatinidae sp. Z8VKAUB7J3 | reverse complement strand
TTAATATGGTCTATCACATCAATAGGGGCTGTGACACTGACTGACTGACTTGACACATGGTGCATTAATAACAGTTAAAAGTACATGTAATTTTAATTCAATTTAATGATAATCTTTCTCACCTTAACATCGTGTAGGTAACATGTGACTAGTGTTCCTTCGTTTACACACACGGACCAATTCAAGACGTCATTCTCCCGCTCGGGAATCAAATCCTTCCAATTATCCTAAACCAAAAATAATAAAAATGGTTACACTACCGTTCCTATCATATAAACTGATCGAATGCATACAATTTTGAATGTCGAAAAGTTGTGTTCCATTTTAGTGGTGTCTGAAACTTTCGTTTTTCTTGAGGGCTTTGTTCTCTTTTTTCTTGAGTATTCCCAGTATTTTACAATTAAAAACTTCTCTAACTGAAGCTTTCGTCTGTTTTATAGCCTATGTGCAAAGTCCTTTCAAGCAAAAGCTTAAGTTTCTCTATGAAAAAAATTATGTCAGGATTGGGCAACACAGTGTTGTAAAAACAATGGCGCCAAAAATCAACATATTACGCAAAAAATCTCGTGCGTTTTGTTGATGCATTCCATGCAACGATAGCAGTTAATTATCTCATGATTGACATTTTCATAACCTGGCAGTGAACGTTTTACTTAAGGATTAATAAGTACGCAAACCGAACACGCGGCATTGACCATTATTAAAGATGGCAATAAGAACTTCATCGTCTGTTACTCAGATTAAAATTGTTAAGGACAAAATCAGAAATATAGTGCAGCTGTAAAAGTCTTGGTAGCTTGTGTATCTTGCAGCAGTAGTGTGTAAGGATGAACTATACGTGTGTTTCAATCTTTCCACCTTTGTTGAAGAAATGGTCCCTCGCGGACGTGCATAGGAAACAGTTACTCGTCGCATTCTTTAGATTCTTTACTTTTTTAGGTACTTCCTCCGATGAACATCCTGTGGGAACAGAGAATACTAAACCACCAACTTACCCAAGGATCACACTCTCAGTTGTTGAGGTATGATTCATGTCAAATATCCACAGTATGTGATGTTAATTTCACACTGACATCGCACCTACTCGTAGAATTGTCAAAGATTAGTACTATGTGGAAGAAGTTTAAATTAGTAAACGTACTCGTACTCAATAAACCTGCCCCCCTCCTCCCCTCCCCCCTCTCCTTAACCTAGATGCCACACCAAATAAACCGTAGTTTGCTTAAAAATACCCAAAATGGATACTAATTATGAAGTTTTTATAACTTCTAAACTAAGTTGTGTATTGCATCGCGGGTGTTTACTCGAAATAGTACTACACGCATCGCGGTTTATTTCCGCAAATATTTCATTGCGAGCACAAACATTCCTTACCAATAAGCACTGACATAAAGCATGTGTCCAATACACTCGCTTTGGAACGTATACTTCAGAGAACCATACTAACCATACAAACGACCACTGCTACGTACCCAAAAGAAATTGTATCCAATGGCTGGAGAAAATCTAAGAATGTGAGTCAAACAGCTTTCAAAACTACTCTTCACACTTTTATAGCATCATTCAGCAGTACGTACCATTTCCGGTGTGTCCAGGCTAATATTTATGACTTTGTATCGTGGAGCTTTGAAGTTGGTTTTGAACGTAAACAGTGTTCCTTCGCTTGTTATGTACTGTTGCAGAAAATACGATACAGAAGAATAGGCAATTAGTTAACATTTACAAAAACATGAACAAATATACGACATCGGAATAATGACAGTAAATTTGTTGCTGAGGTTTTCAAACATTACTTGACTAAAACATTGATTTATTGGTAAAACCTTACCAAAGTACAGAAAAACCGTTACAAAAATCAAAGCAAACAAATATAAACAATGTTTTCTGTAAACTTTTCAGCCTTCTAACGCAACAAACTATTCATAATTGAGAGTGTTTTCCGTCATTAAGGACTGAAACCCTTGAGATGACGGGTTATTAGCAAATAAATTACTCATTTTCAATTTTTACTTTATACCAGGAAAGTAATTGCACAACTAAAGAAGTCATTGATATCTGGCTCTGAGTAATCGGTAGACGAATCACCATTTAAATATCAATAGCTTCGTTCCTTCACTTTTCAATTATCCTGTCGTTCAGAAGAATGTTTTAAGAATTTTAGCACCTTAGTAAATAGGCAGCAATACGGGTGTTATATTGGCAGATTAGAAGGATTTTCAATTTCTCACTTTATGTCACGAAAGTAATTGTAAAACTTCAGAAAAATTTGATATTTGGCTCTTAGTAATTGGTAGTTGGACAAACACTGGAGAGAATGCTACAAGAGCGGGCAAGCCAAAGCGAAGCAGTTGGGCTAAAAATGAATACGAGCAAAGCAAGGGTAATGTTCAACACCTTTTGCCTGACTAACGAAATCAAAGTGAGTGACAACGTGATCGAGCACGTACATACAGACTGCAATGGAACAAGAAATGCTTGGTATAACAATACTTGATAAGAAGAGAAACATCTGGATAAGAAACAAAACTAAAGTGAAGGACGTAATAGCAGAGAGTAAGAAATCCAAATGGAGATGGGCGGAACATGTGATCAGACAAAACTAACGATAGGTGGACACAGAACATTACACACTTGTATCCAAAAGAAGTTACAACCTACACGATTTGTATACAAGATCAATCGGCAGTACACAAATTGGAGGAGAAAAGCAAAAGACTGACAATATAGGCGGTATTCAGGGAGGCCTTTGCCCAGCAGCAGGATACCGGAGGTTGCTGCTGGTGGTGGTGACGAATTGGCAGTTGAATCGCCATTGAAATACAGATAGTTTGGTTCCTTTACTTTTTAATTATCTCGTGGGTTCAGAATAATGTTTGAGGAATTTATCGCCTCGGAATGTGTGCTGCAATACAGGTGTTATATTGGCAGATTAGCCGAATTGTTGACGGCAAATTCCCAGAAAACATATTAGTGTTCTTGCTTGATTATTCGTTTCAAAACAATATTTTACAGTTTTTTAACAAATAACAACAAGTGAAACAAGACTACAGAGAATGCAAATTTGTATCATTTGTCTTAGAAAAAGTGACTGAAAAAAGTGACCACAACTAGCTGACATTCCCAAAAATAGTCTAAAGGTTTACTTATAAAAATTATACACCAACTACTCTATAGAAACAATGTTTTGTAAATAATATCAACCTTTAGTTGACGTTAAGTGTCTGTAGAGCGGCCTTTTCTCCTTGTTGTTTGTCTGTACTTCAAAACAAAGTTTTCCGCTAAATTCGGATTTTCGGAACGAGGAATCAGTTTAAGACATTAGAAAAATATTAATTAAATGAATGAGTGCAGCAGTAAAGTGCCAGTCATAGGAACAATTTGCTAATTTAATAACTCGCTTATACCGGATAATCATCATGCAATGTTAATGCTTTGACTGTGTACTCTTACTGATATAAATCTAGTTTGCAATTCTTGTTTCATGCTACGGTCCATTATTTGATCCCTTAGTTTCAAGTATTTCTTTGTGTTGCTTTATTCATTCCCTTCATTGCTTCATAAAGGTAATTATTTACCTCATCATGGAGAACAAGAATGTCTAAAGTTACTGATTCTTACCCTCGCCGCCGGAGAGAGTTAAGTGGCCGATGAATGTGATTTCCGTAACTATGGAAATTACTGATCAAACCGACTCTGGTTGTTTATTTGAATGAAAATAATGACAAAAGCCAGAAGACATTCTGTATGGGTGCTTTTATAATGCGAGATTCTTCAATCCTATAAAATTACATCCCAAAATATGCGTAACGAAATCTCCCATATATCTTAAAGTTGGATTACCATATAAAAATAACATGCAAACACACGCATCTTTTTCGTCTGACTTGCTGTTATCTAATATTATAAATTTATGAATGTTCGATAAGAAAGAAGGAAATTAATATCGTGTTTACTTATCGGCGAATACAAGTAATTATACACATTGAAGCAAACGTATTCCCTTCTTATCTGCTTCCGTCACCTTGAATTCATACGCAAATGTATTTCTTTATCTAAGAGACACTCCTTTAAAAAGTACACATTCCTTCTACACAGTAGGAAGAAAAAGTAATTGACAATTCTTACCTCGTACTGAGCATCAAAGTTATCCACAACCTTAACATATGGTAAAAGGCCTAAAACAAAAGTGTAGAAAGTGTACAAAACTCCATCTAATACGTAATTAAAATGAAAAGGACTTCCGAGACAAGCTATCAAAAAATCATCGATTTGGGAGCAATCATCGAATAGTCAAATGTAATTTAACTTGATTTCTCTTCGTGTCTTAGTTTGGTTCACTTAAGTCTAATATTTTGGTTTAAGAGAGCTCCTCTCGTTTGCATCGGTGCTTAGATCTACTGATTTTAACAAAAAATCATAGTAAACTGTAACCCTGGGGCTCCAACAGAAATTTCAATTGAACCTAAAATGCAATTGTGCATTAAGAACAGGCAAACGGGCAGGCAAACCAACACTTTCTATGTTTTATGATATAATACTGTTAACAATAAATGGACCGGCCAATCAACAACTGACAACATAAGGTTTGCAAAAAATCGAGAAGACTGGACAAGCAGGGTTCGGACGTCAAAGCGCCCCAACGGTCAACAGGCCATGGGAACAGCACAGCACAGCACTGTTAACAATAAATGTGGCCTAAAATTCGCAAGCACTAATATGCTCCTCTCTGCCTTGTTCTCCGTTGCACTCTATGTTTGCCGGACCTTTGTTTTCGAGCTCCATCCCCAGGAACCAACAGCTACAATGAAGGTTGAAACTGAGTATAAAATGAGGAGGTGTACAGGTCTATGATATAGTAACCATTCCATAAACTGCAAACCCTTCAAGGCAGAGACGCTCTTATGACAAAATTCAGACTTTCATTTTCGTTTCACTGCACGTATTGGTGCTGCAATAACAAGTCTTCAGAAGGTAATAGTAAAAGTATACAATGGCAACATATTTCCGTTGAGATGCGTATGTGCTGGTTGGCTTTCTTCAGAGGAAAGAGTAATTAATATCATATTACAATGGTTTGAATCACAACACCTTCTATTTTGTAACTGATCTTCTCCAAGTCACAGTAGTATAATCTGTTTACTGGATCACAGCCTTCGCGTATGACTAGAATAATGTAACGGCCATCATCTGACACTTCACCAGAGCTAAAACAAACCACTAAAAAAAGTTAGTTTGAATAGTATCTTTGCAACCAATAACAGCCGATTACATGGTACTTTAAAAATCATACAATAAACCTATTGGCATCGCGCAGAGAGACTGGTCTTCATATTACTTTGACGTGAATGCGATGTCCACTGCAAGACCCATACTACCGCGATTCTTATTACATGGCTTGCAAGCAGCCATGCGACGTGGCAAAAATAGTGAGAAAAATTGTCTGATTCAATACTCAAGTAGCATATACGTCACATAGCGCATGCAGTGTGTTAAGCAACTTTGCTTTGTTTGAAAGATTTTATTGATTTCCAGTTCGTTTTCAAGTAACATGTCAAATGCAGAGACGAACTTCGGGTTGAACGTCCCCTTAGTCATTTAAAGGGGTGGTGTAGCACTTCCAGGTATCTTGGCTCATATATGTATGGTCTTCTTTACATATACGTCTTGGCCTACCTACATTTTTGTGCAAGTAATCTTTTGATGATATGAATACAACAATCTAATTGCAAATTATCCATTTAAGATTAAAACCGGTAATAGCATGATCATTACATAAAACATCATACCACATCCACTTCGGATTGTCAGGGAATTCTGCACAAAGTACATCCTCAGACTGTGGGGTACCAACTTTGTGATAATAAAGCTGGAATGGAAAAGGAGCAGGCTACACATTAGATCATAAATAGTTGCGAGCTAGGCAGAATTTTACAATCCATTCGTGGACGAATATCTGTGAGTCAAGCCATCACAAGCACAGTACACTAAGTCCTCAAGAGGGCTGTGTACTTCATAACTAGGCCTGAGATGATTGATTGATGATTGGTGTTTCGTGCATTAAAGCACAGGTGTGAGAGGTAAGTACATGGGATCATATTTGAACCATGCCAAAGCTTTCTTCCGAATATTACACTACTTCGAGTAACATTGGATTAAGACTATGGGATGGAAACCTTTTCGAACTCTACAAACGACGCCTTGTATGCCTGGTTTGAATACAGTGTAACATTTACTAATACATATAATAGAAATAAGACAATAATCTTATGATTCTCCCACTAACAGGATCTACTATATCCAATAAAAACTAACACTAAACACATACTTCCAACGGACAACAAAGATAGAGCAATAAAGATCTTTTTCACAAAGAACGCACCTTTTGATGTAGATTAATTGAGGTCTCAGTTCCGTCTTGTCTCCCCTCCTCTCTTGGATATGTCTAGTTTAGTCGAAAATAAATTAGAAATATAAGCAAGAACCAAGCTTTATTGTTCCATAAAGATATGTGGATGCAGTATAGTACCTTACTCACACTTTTACTATGAATAGTGAACAGCTGGTTTTTTAATCTATTTAAAAGATACAACTATCTAATTTCTAAATAATAAGCATCGGCGGCGGAACTTATGTGTAAGAGCAGCGGCGGTCAGGTGCGACGAAAGCAACAATGACACAAGTTGTTCGATTTTTCAAATAAATAAATACCAACTTGAAGAGGTCAAAATATCGAAATAACGACTACTAAAGCATGGCAAACGAAATCCTGTCGAATTGTATTTACCCAAAACAACGCCGTAACTCAAATATCTAGCTAACAGCGATGCTATCTCTAACTGTGACGTTACCGCAGTCGAACACAACGGACGGAAAGCGTGCTAAAATGATGCTGTGTATATGCAAGAACAGGAATTAATGAATCGCATAACAAGGTAAGCATATTATAAGGCTACTTTATGATAAACGCTAACGTAAAAAGTGTTGAGATCATTTGCGTATGAGATGTCTTTAGTGATCAGTTGCGTCTTTTTCTGTGATATGGAGTACTTAAGGTCTGTGTGTTTTCTAGCAATCTTTTCAGTTTTGTAGTCATTGCTGGTTTCTCGCAAATGATGAAACAGTCGTCTACGTACTGGCAGTATAAAAACGGTCTCTAGTTTTCTGCTAATTCGCATAGTGCCTTGCAATCGTGGTGACCTACGTAAAAATTCGCAAATATTGGTCCTAAGGTCCTTGTCATGTACTGTAGCTCCTTTTTATCCACTAGTTGTATAGTTAAAGACTCTTTGTGGCCAGAAACATCAAATATATTTGAATCCCAGTTATGTTAACTCTTATATTATACGAGTCTTTAGTCACCAATGTGATGCTTCTCTTCACAAAGTAATTAATATAATTCCTGAATGTAGACTGTTATAATGTATGGTATACTTTTTATGAATAGGATTGGGAACAACACCATATATATTCTTCGTCAAGTAGATGTTTTACCAATAATTGCATCTCTTAGAAGATCAAGATTACATACTTGGTACATTTCATAACTATAATGAACTTTTGGATTAAATTTGATGAGAATTTAAAGAATCACAAATCGTTTTGTAATCCTCAAACAGTTTCATGAGAATTTATAATTACTATGAGCCTCAGAATAGTACTACACCAACCCCTTCTGCAACTATGTTACTTCACAAAAAAAAACTGAGCACATTTCTTGATGCATAACCTGACATACAGAAAAACAACCAATTCAATGGCACATATAACACAAGTTAGGATTTTGTGGCTACAGTGACAGTTGTTCTCAATATGCAAAACTGAGTTCACGAGGGAAGGGTTAGAATCATGATAAAATGTTTGGAATGCAACTTTACTTAATACGCCAACATTGCTGCTATTGCTAAGTGCCTCTTTATCAGAAAGAAACATATCTGATTAGGACTTGCTACCACATAGCTGGTGACAAAAATAAGAGTGCCTTTTGCAGTCACGTTTTCAACAAAGCAAAGGTTGAATATTTGTTAGGCAGGGCAAGAAGGAGTTTCAGACTGACAAATATGTTTCCACAACTTTGCAGCTTTATGTCAAACAATAAGAAATTGCATAGATACTCACATTGTAAAAGACTCCCTTATGATCATGAGTCCATGACAAGCAAGAAAACTTCACCCTCTCCAGCACATCATCTATTTGGGTTTTTGTTGAAACTTTCATAAACTATGAGTTAAACAGAAAGTCGTAAAGTAGTGATTGTCATATCCTGACTAAGCAAGAGTTATTAAAGGACATTCTTACTTGTAAGGATTGACTACTAAGGTACAATTGTATGTAATGATGGTACTAGCCTGCATATACTTACCGCTGTATGATCCTTGAGTTACTTCACAAGTTGCAGAATGGAAGAATTGAGTGTATTTTGTTTTCCTGAATGCCTACTTATACTGCACTAAGTTCAGCATGCAAGGTAAACCATTCTTAGAGAGGATAGGAATAGCAATAAGGAGATAAGAATAACAATAACATCTGAAAGAAATGTACAACGGCAAAATTGCACGGTGACTAGATATCAAATTCTGGCCTTTTTCATTGCAACTCTAATCGTTTACCACAACACCGTGGCCATGATCCACTACTAAGGGGAGAGAGAAATATGATGTCTCCATTGAAATCACTAGAAATACAATACCTTATGTTTATAGCTTTATCTTCTAACTTGCTGGAGTGATGAAGATCATGATGATAGGCATCAAATAATCAATTGATATACACAGTATATATAAATATACCCAGTGAGAATCTTGTGTGCCAAAGATTCAAAGATACAGGTGGTAAACTGAGTGAACTAGCAATTATAGCAAGAAAAGAAACGGGAAAAGGAATTTTGTTTTGTGTTTGTTGAATATAAGGCTGGCAATGTGGATTTTACAGTTTCTGAACAAACATGACTTACAGTTACAATTCATTACTTGATGAGGAAATACTAACATAACATCACAAGTGGCAAGCATTACATTTTTACCCTGCTTTATTTGATGAGTGACTCAAAAGAGTTATGATACTCTCATTTATAAATATAACATTACCACTAGTGAAATTGTATGAATAAAATCTGACTAGTACTATACTTTAACAGTGTCAATATTGAGGTTAAAATGCAAAGAAAACTAAATAAATCAACTTACTTTGATAGTACACCAATCTGACCCACTTGAGCTCAAAGCATATGCAAAGTACTCTCCATCTTCAGAAAATTCGTATTGTGCTAAAGCCACTGTACCATCTTCAGACAGCTTATTTGGGTCAAGAAAGACCTCAGCCTTGGAATCAAGTGCATCCTGAACATAGAGAACACTGCCAATGGAAAAAACTTAATTACAGAGAACTATTAAGCTCACATGATAACTGAACAATCTCATCTTTCAAATAAGGCATTATGAAAATTATCCAGGCAATGGTACATTGGAATTAACTGTATATCTACATGTAAAACAAGAAATACATTTCAAAAAATTGGAAGAGGAGTAATTGACCAAAAGACTGACCAAACTGCTAATCGCTTACATTAGAGAGGCCCTCATTTTAAGAACTTGAGGGAAAATATTTCATAAGTCGTTCGTGGGAGAGAACTACAAAAAAGAAATCTTTTGTTTGTTTACTACAGCTTTTCAAAATTCTTATTAGACTTAAAATATTGTTAGATACTACACAGTTGATAAGAAATTTAATGAATTTAGTGCTTTGACAGGGAAAAAAATTAGCATCTACGGGTGATTTGAACAACATGGAAATCAGGTAAAATTGATGGTCATGACAGTTATTTTTGACAATACTTTACATTACCAGGCAGCAGGAGTAACACTATAAAAATCTATCATTCAGAAAAGGCCATTTTGAAATGTCATATTTCAAGGAGGACTAGTGATGAAAAAGCAGTTAAATGCTCACTCTGAAACACTTGAGCTAGACATATGCATTGCCTTATGGGTACTACTACAAAGATATTGTCATCGGCTATGTGTCAAACATCTTAACAGTGGTTTGAAGTGCCATTTTTCTTTGTTCCAAAAAAGGCAACGGAGTAGGCCTAACATAAATACATCAGGCTTTACCTAAGAAAATGTATTCATTACCTCAAGTTTTTTGGCAAATGGTGTCATTGGCATTATAATATGAAAGAGCATGTTTTTATGAGTTTTGCCTGTACATTAACACATATGATGATTCCCAAATTCAAATTGTGGAATCTATCTGAGCTTACCTTTGGTTTTGAAGTCCAGAGTTGTAAAAGTAAAAGTATCTGGAGCCGCGTTTGAAGGGGCAGCCATACTTCGGGTAGTCCCACAACTGAGTAAGCCTAGAAAAAACAAATATATATATATTGTTGACAATTGAGTAGCACGTGTCAAATATAAATACAGACCATAAACTTGTCTTACACTAAGCTGCACATATTTCACATTGAAAAGGTTTATATTAATTACTGCATTTGTTTTAAAAACATTACTACATCAAGGGGCACTTTATTAATTTACTTAAGGTAATTATACTGATTTATGAGAGCTCTAGCAGAAGTTGGCTATTCTTTGAAAATATCCTAGTAGATTTATTGGACTGTGAGTATACACTTCCCTCTACATTCAAGCTTTACTATACTCTACATAAGGAAATACAGTAATAATGTATACATAACAACGCATAAAAAATTGACTAGCTTACTAGTTGCTGGCAACTGTAACCAAGCGGCCGCAAGTTTTAGAGACCCTTAATTTACTTGACTCTCTAGAAAATTCAAACAGTAGTACTACTGAGAATTTTGGCCTAATATGGGCTGAACTCAGTATTATCATCACCACAGAAATATAATTCATGGGAAAGAATTCTCCCTTAAACCATTTTTTTTTTCTACATGTGTGTATGTGGAGTTCCAAATTGTACAAAGGCCAGATCCTAAACGTTTAGGCCCAAATTACTTTTCAAGGCCAAGAGCCCTAACTCAGTCTTTTGGTATTAAAATACATAAGGATTCAGTATAAATATTCTCAATGATTGCACATATCATTTGGTTCAGAATACATGCATGACATATTCCAAAATTCCATATTCAAACCAGCTTACATTTAGTCTATTAAGAAGTAAATTATATTCTTTAGCTTAGACAGCTGTCCAAACAACTTCATTAAACCTTACATACATCTCTTATTACTAAGCACCACTGATTCTGGTGTACCTGTATATGCAGCATATACTGTAGGCCTGTGTACGTGTAACAGCGTGCATCCAAGATGAATTTCTTCAAAATAATACTGGATTCATTAACTTTTCAAAGTTAGGAGGCTCACTTACACTTCAGAGTCTGGGCAAGTGCCTTTTTCATTACGATTTCAAACGTGATATTATGATGTTTGGTTAAAGTGAGCGGGTGGTGGGTATCACTTGACCCGTCATTACTCCCCGGAAAATGCGTATATGACTTAATGTATTAGTCCTGTTAATTAGTTATCGATTGATATGGACCTATAGATTATATATGTATATAGCTAAAATTCATGTCTACTAATTGTTATTAGATATATGTGATCCGATGTTTAAAATCCGCCTCCACAATAAGGTAGGCCTATATATATATATATATATATATATATATATATATGGAAT
>JAAAKM020004504.1:0-11655 GCA_010016025.2 Alatinidae sp. Z8VKAUB7J3 | reverse complement strand
AGTAGTTGTTGTATTTGTTTCTGTAGCTTTTACCATAAAAGTCAGATATGCCTATGCAGTGAGTGTCTGACTTGGTACTTTTTTGTAATAGGTGAAATTATGAAATAAATGTTGAAGTTTAAAAAAAAAAATTAATTAGATTCAGTAATATTTGATACATCAACCTTAGTGTGAGCGCAATTGGAGGGATGGCAAACGAAAGAAAGACATTTCTAATGATGATGCAAGATCTTGGGATTGAGAATAGAAATTATTGTTATTCAAAATGATATCATGTGTAATAAGGTCATATTTTGTAAAAGAAATTGTAATTGGCCAAACCCAGAGCTTATAGCTTGGTGAAGACGAATATCATACCATGTAAATTCATTGTGCCTGTAGTGAGATTTATGATTTGCATTGGATGAAAGAAATAGATATTTGAAGTTAAAACAACATAAATTGTAATATCATTATTATTAACAGCATCATAAAACAACCCACTGCTACAAAATGAGACACGAAATTCGAGTTGTGTTTGAGCAAAAGGTTTCTGTTAATGTTATTAAAAATTGGGCCACTTTGAGCCTGAAAATCCTTATCAACATTGTTATAAAAGAGCGCAATACTCCAACAAAACCCGAAGCCATAGGGGGCATTTAGAAGCCATTCGCCCTCTGATAAAATTCGGATAAGTTAGGATAACAAAGTGTTATTCCTTGATGGTGTCCTATATTAATCAACGTAGGTTACTAATCTAATGTTTCTTATCAATCAATGCCTTAATGACGTTGATTATAGTAAACTAATCGTTCAACATCAAAATTGTGTTACATCATCATACATTGTTCATAATAGTTAGAATTGATGGTTTAGTATAATTAAGCTCATCCTCCTACATTTCGCAGTTTCTCAATCAAAGACCTTTGATAAGCAGTGGGCCCGACATTGAAACTACCCTAAATAAACAGAAAAAACTTCAAACAGGATAAGTAATAAATAAAGGGCAGTTGGAGCGTCCAAGGGCGCCCCTCAATTTCGGCTACCGTGCTGAGAAGCAAGCCATGAGGCAGGTTCAACCGCCCAGAAGGACCGTCTCTTGCGGATTATGGAAATAACCTATCATCAATGAGAACAGATACTACATACAGTCCTTGCCAAAAGCCCGCATTCTGCATTCCTGTAGAAAAAGGAATCGCTGCAATTGTAATTGTAATGTACGTTATTTGACTTCTGCTACGCGGTGCCCTATATTTGTTTTGAGGAATTGTAAAATTTTGGTCCTAAAATCCATCATGTACAGCACTAGTGTTGAATCACTACTTTTTGAACCAACAGAAAGTTATTTACATAAACTAGCCTTGATTTGCTAAGCCAATGGGAATGAATATAAGTGGCCTTAACACTTTTATGATACTAAGAAATTATTGACACTTTTGACTCGAGGTAGCAAAAGTATGTTAGGCTTGAGTAAAAGCAAACAGTAACCAAATGGTCCTTTGATAATTGTAGAAAAATTCAAGATCTATCAACGGCTTTGTAGGAACAGATGAACGTTATTTGTTTTTGCTATTGACTTCAACAGTTTATATGAAAGAAGTGTTTATATAGTGACCTTTCAACAGTAACACGGAAAGTTTACAGTTTCGGAAGGAACGCACTACGCACTTGGTTTCAGGGTGAACTTAGTATGCATGTTATGCAAAATATAAGATCAGTGTGAGACACTTAACCATAGGCGGCGCCATGTGAAGGGAGTGCTTCATCCACTCCACTTTTTGCCAAGTAATTCTCTGGGAAAGAGAACTAGGAAAAAACTGAAACAAGAAAAAAGAGGAAAAGAGAGCCCAATATCACCTCTTAATTATGAAAAAGAGGCAAAATCTCCACTGATTTTCTCACAAAATCTCGCAGCCCCCCACTTTTGATTTAATGGTGCCACCCCCTTATACGTAAAGAGTAAAGGTACTTGCATCAGTTGGCTGTCATTGGGTCGGAATTCGGCTTCAATGTGTTCCGGTTGCAGCTTTTCTCTTGGCTGTCCTCCAACCTTTCCTTCTCTTTCTCAAGTCTTCTTCCAAGACTGTCCTCCATACTTTTGTCTATGTTTCACGTTCTGTCTGTCCAGTGACGAAATGCATTTACAAAGTTTCGCAGCCAGTCGTGATGAATCACTTCTAAAACAATGCTCAGACTACTTTAGTTACTGCCTTTCTGTCGTGGATGGCAGACTAACTACTTTGCATATACTTGGCACTTGGTGCATCATTCTGCCCTGTATCAGATAAGATAAGGGGAAGTTCCTGACACTGATGATGATAATCATAGGGATGATGACGATGATAATAATGAATGACGATAAAAATGATAGCGATGATAAAGGTGATAATAAAAAAACCATCATAGCAATAATCATAAGATAAGGTAAAGAATTCCGAACTCTCTTCAGAGCGCAGAGCGTGTGAAGTAGCAGAGAGTGACAAGCTTTGAGCTATACCATAGTGACGTAGGGGCGGCGGACAGTTCCTTCTCCAACGCCGATTATCCTTCCCCAACCAGTGATAGCTAACCATTTACCTACTGGATTTACAGTAGGAGTTTCAAATTGAGGGCAGAGTATGGACTGGAACCATTAATCTGCAGCTTGCTGGACCAGCTCTCTACCGACTCAGCTAACTGATCTCCCAATCATATGGATGTTTGTGAGTTGTTATGAAACTTTCAAGGCATTCAGTGGTCACAACCAAAGTTATCTACCATATACAATTAAAGAGCGTTTTCAGCATTTCTTCAAATGGAAAGCATGTTTCTATTACAAATCAATTCATTGTTGCTCACATTGCAATGTATTTTATCATACGAGGTCTAATTCCCTGTCGCACTTTAACCTAAAATGACACAGAGTATCTTCTTGACCTTCAAATGCTCCTCCTGTGGTTTTGAAATGAAATCTTCTCATTGAAATGAAATTTTAGTACGCTTCACAATGCTAATTTTCCTTGTTATTACATGATGGTGGTTGGCGATTGTGGCTTTTTGTTGATAAAATGATTTGTGTCTTCCAAACATTCAAGTTCTATATCATTCATTTGCTGTATCAATCTCGAATTTGTATTCAATTTTTAACCATGGAGTAAGTATTTCTCCCATGTTTCCCATTCCATTTTTATAATTTCTTGACCACAATACCAATGGAAAATAGGTAACCTGTTTTAAAAACAAGCTTCTCATGTGATCGGTTCTGAATGACCCTTGCTGATAACGTCTAACAATATCGCTAGCGTGGATAAGTGTTGAAATTGCGAAATCGAGATTGCCCATGGGGGTTTTTATAAACAAAAACAGCTTGAGGGTTAGAGACCATAGATTTTTCCTAAACCTCAAAAGAGAAAGAAAAGGGCATAGAGAGCAATAGCAAACAGCTAGCCTGTGTCAGAAAACCTTAATAAAAATTTACCCAGCAACTGTCTGAAGAAGTATTTTTCTTTCTCTTTGACGATATTCTCTTCAACATGTGCGCAGGTGGAATGACTGATACGGTGGTTAGTTGGCATTGGGCTTTCATTGCAAATTTAGGCAAACGGGTCTCGATAAAAGGCACCTAGTTCAAGGGTTACTTAGCCTTTCTTATGAAGGCTGTGAAATCAATACCAGCAATGCACCTTTCTAGTCGTAGAAGCTAACGGTAGCCAAGCCTTTGTGAGACCTGCGGTTGACCACCTAACTCCGCAGTAATTTTTAGCAGAGAGACATTCTTCAACGTACAGGGACAGAACAGAGGGTGTCTTATACCTTGTTTGCACTTTACTTTTTTTAAATAGAGGCAGGAAGTTTAAGTTAGCAGTGTAAGGGCCTTGCACGGTTCCACTGAGAAGTGTTTCTGGCCCGCTTCGGCGAGGAAGGCCAGGAACCGTGCTATGCCTGGCTCCTGGCACTGTTGAAAAATGATAGTGTAAACAGCGTATTAAGCTATGTTTCCCAGCCCTTCGGAGAACAAAGAAACTACAAATTGACGTTTAGTACTATGCTTTTCAGTACTTTTGTATGGTAATGAGACATGGACCCTTTCCCATAAAGAAGTTAAATCAATTGCCGTAACGTACACAAGAATATCAAGAGCTCCAAGTACAAAATCTCAAAAAACCATACGGCAAATAGCTCCCTATACAACGGACTGTCCAGGGTCTCGATCCAAATCAAGACCCGCAGGCTTTAATTGGCTGTTCATGTCTACCAGGACAAGAGTTTAACTGCTCCGCAAACCAGGGCATAGTCACCAACCCATTCGCGAGCGAGTAAGGGACGTCCAACAATAACCTTTGTGGATATCCTCCTGAAAGATCCAAATCTCGAAAGTGTCAGGCAGCTGGAAAACCTAATAAAGGATTGTGTAGCATGGCGTCATCAGCCTCGTTTTGTGCAAGGATGACCGACCAAAAGTAAGTAAGTAAGTAAGTAAGTAAGTAAGTAGGTAAGTAAGTAAGTAAGTAAGTAAGTAAGTAAGTAAGTAAGTAAGTAAGTAAGTAAGTACTTTACTTTCCAAGTTAATCAAACTTAATGGAAGTTTCAATCACACTGGGATAACATTAGTAAAGGTAACATTAATAGCTTAAAACAATCTCATGAAGTAGTTCAATGCTACTTCACTTGATAAATAAGGAGGGGATAATTCCCCTGTAACCCACTCAACTTATTATGTATTGTCAAGTAATAGTTTCAAGTCTAAAGATTAAACTACTATTGCCTTCATGTAGTACGCTGAATTGAAGTCCGCACAATTATGATATAAAATGTAAGTATCATCGAAACTATTCAAAACTGATATGAAATGTATAAAAATATTTCATATTTCTTGGGCGAAATGCTACGAGGTATGCCTACAGTATACGGAATGCCCGTAAAACATGTTTCTGTTTAGACATTGCCACTAATTATCACTCGTTATAAATAATTTGTTACTCGAATTCGGGTGATAAGGAGTGAAAATTGTTTCCGCTCTAACAAATATTATTTAAGATTGTGTTCCTTTGTCATTCGCTTTTCACTCGAACTAAGAAAATTGGAGTGCCAGATTAAGAATGAGTTTGTTGGTTAATGCTAACAGTAATTAGTTTACAATGCTAAATCTGGTCATACTGCTTAACGTTTCCTATGAGTTTAAGCAATTTGTCATTCGTTATTACTTGCCAAGTTTCACTGGTTATCACTCACCATCACTCAACATCACTTTCTTGTATACCAAGCCCATCTGAACTTTTGACATGGAGCTAAGATCTTTCGACAACACATTCTACTACTTTCAGTTAAGCACTGATTTCTTAAAGCATGGCAAATCCCAAGCTTTATTACCCCCTAAAACTGAGACAAGAACTCACACTTGGAATGCAATTTTTCTTATTGTAACGGGTGTATGCCTAATGAGGGTACATGTAGCGGCATAGCTACAAAGTTGTCGGCATTCTTAGAAGGCACAGTAGGTGACAATGAGGCCAATTTGAGTTTTCGTGTAACAAAAGAATTTGTGGGAATGGTAATTTTAGCTCTACGAAATCGGATAGTAGGAATGGGTTTATTTTGCTTTAATTCAATAGGAATGAAAAACTTATGAAAACATATTGTGGCTGTCGCTGCTATTTCCCTATTCTTTGCTATGAGCCACATCACCTCTGCAGTGTTCGTTTCTAGAATACGCCTCTCTTTGAACGGTTTCCGCGTACGTTAGCACAAATTGGACTAAGTACTCTTATCCAAACTTAAACCAACCAAAAATTTCTAGCCTGATTACTCACATTCATGAGTTCTAATTAGCTTTTGCACACTCTTAACTGATGACGTCATAGGACAAGCCTCAGCAAATTTGTCTGCTGTAAACGTTTGTTTAGTTGGAATGCCCGGCAAAGATAAAACTTAAACATACGTAACCTTTTGCCTTACTTGAAGAAAGTTTATTGTCGATCGTTACGTGTAGCATTTGGTCGACAGTGCTTTAACAGTATTCAGAAATTTAAAATTGTATTGACTACTATAAAGCCTGTTAAAGTACTATATTAAAGACGCGTGGCGTAGATTCTCCAAAGGACTTCATAAGTAAGTTAGAAACGAAGAGCCATTTAGGAAAGCTTTTAGTCATTCAATAATTCGTCTCTTGTTTTTTGCCTGCAATAATTATTAAAAGTGTGCAATATATAAAGTATAATAATAGTTACAAGAGTGATTTAACATTATTGTTCAACTTTGCAAATTGATTTACAAGACGTATCTCTCCAAACTTTCTAGTGTACAAACCCTCCTACCGGCTCCCACGGTCCTGTAATGTCCCCACTCTAACCCAAATTTTGACTGCCCAGGAAACAAGAGCCAAGAATTTCCAGAATAGAAACCTCAAAACTTTGTTAACACATTGCCTACATACGGTAACCTCAGATAAATGATGCTTTCTGTTTGTCTCTATTCGTTTACAGGTGAAAGTTTACTGTTTAGGCCAGGGTTTCTCAATCTCAGACAATTAATTACCCCCCTTGAGCTACTAAAACTTTTAATCAACTCCCCATGGTCCAAAGGAATTCGGCATTTTTTCACATCATAGATAATAAATAAGTACACCATAAAATAAACAGTCAATAAAAGCGTCGTACCTTATTTAGGTTTAAAACAAAAATATATGCAACAAGGGAGTAAATTTTATGTACCCCTTTCTTTGGTTTTCCCATTTTGACATAAGAAAAGCAATGAAACATGCTATTAGTTTTTAGATCCCCCTAGTACCTCTTGTCTACATTTTACCCCCTTTAAATTAAATTAAAAAACTCAAGGGGGTCCCCGAACCTCCATTGAAAATCGCTGGTCTAGGCGATTGTCTACAAGTAAATCACGATACCCATTGTGCTCAAATATATTTACATAATCTCTGAAGTTCTGCTTCTGATAATGAAGTGAACAACTCGATAAAACTCGATGGACAGGATTGTACGTAAAGCTAATTACGGTACCACTTTGACGTACATGATTTCCATCACACAATTTAATGCTGTACTTCTTTGACGTATTTGACTTACAAAAACCTATAGGTCGAGACAAGTTACTTTTGTATTCCTTTAAAAGGAAACCATTGTGATATTTTCCCATTATCTACTAATCTGGTATTAGGTGGAAAATTGCAAGGTAGGAATTTCATAAATCAAATTCTTTAGATCGAAGTAAATTAACGCGAATCGCTTTAGAGAAGAACGATGTCCTTCTATATAGTTCTTACCCAACAATATTTAGCAGCAATCCTGTCCTTGCGATTTCTAAAGAAAATCTAAGTTTAATCCAAGGGATACCGAAATATTGGATGTTTGTCCCCGAAATAATCAGCTAATGAATTTAAGACGAACTTTTTCAAAAGAGGAACTACTGCGTATTACATGAAGAATAATGTTCAAAATCCCCTTCCGTAAATATCCTCGTAGTTCGAAGTTTCGAAGAGAAGATTACAAACAAAGGTATTTGTGTTACTTGTATGTTATATTGCTTCTAGTATAAATAGTGCAAGCAGTTGGAACTTGAAAATCACGTTTACAATTTCCAGGGTTAGAATATGCCGTACCTTCTATAAATTTACACGAATGACAGCTTAAAATAGCACAGAGGCAGAATAAAAACAGTGTGAAAACAACATAAAAACATCATAAAACAGTATAAAAACAACATAAAACATAAAAACATCATGAAAACAGCATAAAAACAGCTAACGGTTCAGTTCAGTTTCCATTATTCTGAAGATCAAAGAAATAATTCTAGAAACGCAGCTCAGAAAATACGGCATGTATTATAATAAACTCTACCAATTAGAGAAATTTCAGGTTCATCATAGTTTCTCAAATGCTGTCTGTACTATCCCAAGAAATAATTCCATTTGGTCTATGTAGGTGAGACATCTGTAATGGGAATATGGCAATACGCCCTATACTATCTTAGATTAAAGACGTTGGAGGCGGGTTTTTCCAACTGAGGCTAGCCTCTCTTTTACTGAGTCTAACTTTTCTTTGTTTTTGCTGAAAAGATTTATCATATCAATGGTGATTTTAATTTTGAATAGGGACATTGCTTTATTTTCTACCATATCCCGTATCGTAGAAATATCCATCTCTCTACGTTTCTCTTGACAGCATGTGCAATTTTCAAGGTCAACTATAACACGGGGTTAATTTTTTAAAATTTCGTTACCCTCTTAGTGATTATGCAACCTGACAGTCATAAGGTATCTCAAAAGAAAAGGCATACGAAACATTATAACAAAATTAATGTTTATGGATTGTAAATTTGGTTGTTCATAAATCAGTATAAAGTATCATCGAGAAGGGAGGATTCGAAATGCTAGTTTTGAAAAGAACACTAAAAACAGAAAACGAACATTTCAAACCCTCTCTTCTCGATGATACTTTCTAACTCTAATGGGCTTTGGATTGATGACGGGCCAGGGCAGTTCTTCCTTGGTCAAGTCACATGGCGCAGAGAGGCTGGTCTCCAATTGCGTTGAGCTAGATGTCGATGTCCACCGGTGGATGATTGGGAGCTAATGTGGCGACTAGGGAAACAGAAGTATATTAACATTGGAGGTCACCTAGCTCAGTTGGTAGAGCGCAAACCGCGAAAGGGTGGGTCACGGGTTCGATCCCCGATGGTGATATGCTTTTCTATTTCTTTAGTGTTCTTTTTAACATCAGTATAAGTAATTAAAGGAGCGTGCAAACGCAGCTGGTATCCTATACAATTTCCAAATCGATCTCTGGTCAGTTTTACATTAACGAGGAAATGACATTGATTTTAACAAGTGACTTATTTGTTATACCTACATCGGATCCACGTCAAGTCCACGTCGTTCTTTTAATTTTTAAGGATCGATCTCAATACTTGTTGTTTCAGGCTTCGAAATACCAAACCGTGCCAACTTTCACACATAACAAACGAGCGACGTCGAATCAAAATAAGATATGACGTCAATTCGACGTAGATTTGACATCGAAATGAGGACTTTCGAAAGAGAATAAGGTTCAAGATTAATCCTTGTATGTTTTTCTTAAATTTACATGTCAAAAAATAGCAAGCCAATTTCAATCTGTTTAGTATATCACAAAAAGACTTGACATGTAATAGCTGAAAATCTGCTTGACAAAATTTGTACCCAATGTACTAGAGTAAACACATGAAGGAAATGACGTAACTTTCAAACATTAACGTTTTACAAACAGGCTTGAACTAAAACTTTTCAAGGCACCTTTTAAACTCGTAGCTTTAAAATAGCTTTAGAACTGGCCACCGTCACCACAGCCAAAGAAAGTCAGTAATCCTTGGAGACAGACTCGTCAAGAAACGTAGTTGGAATTCAATCCGCATTTGAAATTGTTAAGTTCACGTTGAGATATGTTTACATGATTTGGGGACATTTGATTGAAAACATTCTACATTTAAGTCGCATTTTCTTCAAAACGGTATTAAATCTTGTAAGTAAAAAGAAAGAAAGTCTCTAATTAGCTTAAATCGGCGACGACAGAAAAACCTAACTATGAGAAATCAAGGGTATTTTTACGAGATAATGATGCAGCGAGTGATTTCTAGGGGAAGATAAGAGCACATCTAGACAACACTGTTGGAATAAACAGCCATCAATGGAGATTTAACTGTGTATTTGAGCGGTAGTTTAAGCTATGTTGACACTTGGCGCTCTTTGGCTAGCTGATGTAGTTTTTTCCGTGGGAATAGAGACCTAGGGTCTCGGGACAGAAGAGCTACGACAATTTTATTAGCTCTTGAAAGATTTCGTTAATGTAAAAAAAAGTTGCAGCACCAAGTAGCTCGAGTGTCAGATGTGTTTCGAGATATTGAGTGGACTTTGTGAGAATTGGATGTGTTTGGAGAGTAGGTAAATAAGGTGCAAGAATTAAAGTAATACAATCAAAGGGTGTAGCGAGATACAAATGACCGTCATGATGTTGGATTATGAGGGTGACTTGTATGCTATGAAATGTAATCATTATATTCAACAAACAGCAAGAGAATCTTAGAAGTTGATAAATGGTACAACGTTTGCATAATGCTTAACGGATTTATTTAGCTAAAAGTTTTTGCCAGACCCTGGTTACAGCGATCATCTGGAGAGGAGTAAGCAAGTTTTTTGTAAATAATTCATGGGAAACAAGAGAACTGAAACACGCCTTTCAATAACACGTACGCAAGCGGCACAGCAATAGATTATCATATTATCATATAACTTTTATTGTGCGTCCTCAATAAAAATACAATGATGTGTTTTGGTTCTACTTAGTCATTCCTGAAGTTCCCCGTTCATTCTATAGAAAATCTTGTTTATATGTCGCCAGACGTACGACAACTCTTATGTACTATTCCTCGCCCAACTGGTAATAAGGGTCTACCTCCAACTTTTGGGAGACGGCCTTCAATTTTCAAAGCTTAGTACTCTTCAAACAGTCACTTTTTTTTCAATTTTTCCACCCCTTCTAATTACTAATTCGCATCTCTACCTGTTCTTGATACAAAACCCTAATTTACCGAGCTAGAGAGAATCTACACATGTAGTTATTTCACATCCCCGGAAATTCCATCTCGAAATCTCTTCCCGCGTGATAAACAGTGAGACCATTCTTCTGTATCCATTCTTTCCAAAAGGGAAAGGAATGTTCCTTGGGCGGTAATAACCATTTAGAAATGAAATGAATGCAATCTCGCACCCCTAGCTGATTTACCCTGTTGTAAACTAATACCTTGCGGCGACTATGATTCGCGCTTTGGTCTTGATGAAAACAACTTCCAAAGAAAAAAGCGGAAAAATTAAATGCGTTTGTGCTAAAACCCCAATCCTGCACTCAAGATAATTATTTCTCCTGACAAAGACATCTGTGTTCAATATTATCTTGTCATTTTTCAAAAAAAGTAATACCATTATATATATCCATTAATTCATCATCGAACAACTTGGTATTGGTTTGGAGATGAAAAACCTTTCATCTTTGGTGTCCAGGCCCCTGTACACAGTGTAAATTAAGTCTTACTGGTCATGATAAGCGATTTAGCAGAGTATCAACCCTCGTTGTACTGTATGTTACGTATGACGGAAAGTGGTTTCTTTATATTAAAGATATTCGTGGAAGAAAACTTGTCTGGACTGCGCATGCCAATTTTTAACCTTTCGGGAATATATTGTAAACAAAATTGAAAACATGTGCGAACATGAGCATTTTTAGTGGATTTTGTCGACAGCTCCTAAAAATCACTTTGTAATGCGGAATTGCATCGTTACGGTACTCGTTATGCAACGGGCAACAAAGCGTAAGATACTGCACCTGCTGTACATACAGCACAATATACGAAATGATGCCCAGTAATATGTCTGCTGTAGATTATTAAAATTTCAGTACAAATTCACTTTCTGAAATTGTAAAGTACATATTTTCAAGTCGAATGGAGTACTAAAGCGATGACGTCACAAAGTATTTTTTTGGAGGAATCCCAATTATAACTACATCACAGTGTTAACCCTGACAATAAAAGTCCATATGCAAAATATCGTGTTCAAATCACGTATGAACTGTTAGAAACCGCTGTTTGAATTTGGAAAAGGCCTTAAGGAAACACTGTTAATTTTGCTCAGTTCATAAAATCATGAACTGGGTTCAT
>JAAAKM020004501.1:0-11658 GCA_010016025.2 Alatinidae sp. Z8VKAUB7J3 | reverse complement strand
TAAGTAAGGAAGAGAATGTGCAGAAAGGGTGACGGAAGTTGTTTTCTTCTAGGGTTAGTTCTATTTAATACAAATTTTACAAAGTTGCTTCCCTTAAACCATGATTATACCTTTTTCATCTTCTCCCATAAACGTGATCATAAACCATAACCCGTCAGCTAATAAATTTTTGTTGTCTTAGATGTCGATGGTGGTTATAGTCCTTGGAGTCCATGGTCAACGTGTAATCCTCATTGTGGACCCGGAATGCAGAGTAGGGAAAGGACTTGTTCCAGCCCGAAGCCACAGGGAAAAGGCAAAAGTTGCGAAAGTAAAGGCAAATCAACGGAGACGAGAAAATGTGAAGTCAAGAAGTGTCCAGGTATATCACTTATTTATTACAAAGCAAGATTATGGTAGGCACTGCTATTTTTTTCTAAAAGACCAGGATAGCGACCATACGCTATTAAAAGAGATTAGATAACCTGCCAGTTCTACTTCAACCATTTCCCATTTCAGATGACAAATAACGAAAATATACCAATTGAAACTTTGGATTAAAACCGGCCAGGAAAGAAGGAGGGTTAGCGGTGACATGTAACAAATGACTTTTTCCTCGAAAACCTCCAAAACCGCCTTAAAAACCCCTGTTATTCCGTTATAACTAAAATTTGCATCTACAAATTAATAGCATTAATAAAGACACACTGTAAGTCCAATAAATGTTGTCATTGCCCTAATCTTTGTGCAATAGGGGAGGTGCAATACGTTCAACTTCATTAAAGATAGTACTTTCCACCTACAATATAGTTTTGCTTCTACCTAACACTAATGTTACAAAATGCTGCAAAGGTACTTATACAGTTGGAAAAAATACATTTGCTTGTAAAATAATGTAAAACAGTCATACCTTTTTAATCATCCTTGGCAAAAGTTAAAATTCATATCTACAGCGCTTTGATATGCGTAGTGAAAATTAAAAGTTAGAAAATGGACTAACTTTGCATAAGAATAAATCAGGCGAAGTTGAGCAAGGCTTTTCATATTATTTCATGTTTTTCCATATCCTTCCATATTCTATCCTATTCATTCATAATTAAATTCTTTGATATTCCTTCACAATCTATAGTACTTCTTCGTATTACATAATATTCTTTCTTATTTCTTCATATTCTTTTATATTCTTACATATACCTACATATTCTTCACATTTTTTCATATCATTTCATTTTTTAACAATTTTCTCATATTCCTTAATATTCTTTAATTTTCTTCATTATTTATTTTATATAATTTGATATTCTTTCACATTATTTTATATTCTTTTACCAAGAACGTAATAGAGTATGTTAAGAATTAATACTAAACGTTTGCTGTGATTTGCTGGCATATTTTCCACTTAACTACTCTTGATAAAGGGGCTTCTGGATTATTTCTAAAATTAACAATACAATCCCTTGCTTTTCTGCTAACATAATCATCCAACTCGAACTGAAGTTAGAGTGATGCACATATTTATTTATGTTACCTTAGAATATTGCTTGTATCGTCATACATATCATACGATCTAAGCTTATGAGATGAAAGAAAAATATGATCTGCCACTTTTAAGTTTAGTATGTAATGTATTGCAGAAGTAGTTTTATTCTTAGCATAGATAAGGTCCTTCTAGTAAATTTTAGTAAAAATTGATGGTATTCATTTCTTTGACTATGATAAACTTACGCTGTTTCTACTTTTAATAGTTGACGGTGGACTGGGAGAGTGGTCCGATTTTTCGAAATGCAGTAAACCGTGTGGATCAGGAATTAAGAGGAGAACACGTAAATGTGATAACCCTACTCCAGCACACGGTGGAAGAAAATGTACAGAAAAGTTAGAAGAGACTCAAGAGTGCAATAAATTTCACTGTCCAGGTAACATTTATAAGATTGATTATAAAAGTTAGTTGATATTTCATATGTTGATAGTATAAATTGTTGTATAGCCACTCAAGTGTACTGATAATGACCGAATTTATAATGCTTTAAAACTATAATCAATAGTTTGCATAAGATCTGCTTTGAAAAGAATTTTCTGTGTGTCATACTTTGTTGATT
The DNA here is from genome assembly GCA_010016025.2 of Alatinidae sp. Z8VKAUB7J3. NCBI lineage: Eukaryota > Metazoa > Cnidaria > Cubozoa > Carybdeida > Alatinidae > Alatinidae sp. Z8VKAUB7J3. Next base: position 9,580 of record JAAAKM020004501.1, on the reverse strand, counting down.
AATTGTAACAAGTAAAATGCCATGCGGAAAACGTAATCTGCTTATAAGAATAACAGCCAGGCTAAGGATCTTCAAGGAAGAGAAATATTGATATATATTTTTTCTTATTATTTTAAGATAAACTAACGTTAGTCAAACTAAACGGTGGGCATCTTCAGAATAATAAGTAATATCAACTGGATGTTACTGAGTGGAAGAAAAATTGTTAATTAATTTCTGTATAAAAAGAAAATATTGGACTAGCTTTGCAAGAAACATTTTAGAAATATGCATCAATATTTAAATTTATTTCTGCTAATATTTATCCTTTAAGGGTATGTACGAGCAGGTAATGAATTTTCTGCAACAGCTCTGGATTTTTACGTCTTTGGCGTCTAAGCTTTGCTCCAGACAAAGAGTAACTGGCAAACCTTAAAAGATGATTGTGTAGCTAAGTTTTGTGATGAAATCAATGCATACGCAAAATATGTTTCTTTTCTTCTTTGATCAATGGGAATATTCTTTGCTTCAAATAACATTGTTATTAAAATCTGCAGGGACAAAACATAAAGTAATCTTGAAATATCCTCATAAAAATCATGTCAGGAAAAACTATTGCTTTGGATTGATCAGTGAGTCAGAGACTGTTGCGAAAATCTTAATGACTGAAATTAATAATAGAATTTCTGCATGAAATACTTGTTATTATTTTGACGCATGGAATAAAGCCTCAAATAATATTTACAAGGAACTCGAGAAACAGTAACGCCACACATAATTATAGTAAGTGAATCACTTGATTGTATTTGAACATTTACTGCTATTTGACTACCTTAATGTTTTGCAGCAAAGATCTTATTTCCATCTTTTCATTAAGTATTACAAATATAAAATTGTATCAAAGAACGCTCTTAGATGATATCTTCAAGAATTTATTTTCACTATTAAATGCCAACTTCTTTACCAACTTTTATTGTTTTATAGTTTAGTAACATAGAATTATTATTAACGTTCATAAGTGCACAAAATATAACACGTTTATTTTTGTATCGCACATATCATTAAGTGAAATATACTCTAACGCCAGTTTTTTTCTGTAACAAATTTATTTGTAGTGGACGGAGGGTATTCCAACTGGTCAGAATTTGGTGAGTGTAGTAAGACTTGTGGAGAAGGAATAAAAGAAAGGATTAGAAGCTGTGATAATCCTAAACCAGCTCATGGTGGTAAAGATTGTGTTGGGAAAAATAAAGATCAACAACCATGCAAAGTAAAGGAGTGTCCAGGTATATTCCACGTTAATATTAGTATAAAAGTTTCAGAATTTAGGAAATGGAAAATCGAGTATAAAAGAGTAACATTGTTAGACACACCGAAATAAAGAGGGTGCGTGAACTGTAATGATGATATGTTAGTAGATGGCAAATTGGATGAGGGTGGAAAACACCTCCCTCTAAAGCCAACAGAACCTGAAAAACTCCACATCATAAAGGGACTCTCCAACGCCTTTTTTGATGTTTTGAGCAGTTAGACTTACGATGCAAATGAATGCTTATTGTATAAAAAAATACCATTAAGAAAATCTTAAAGTAAGGCTAGGTCCACAAAGAAAGGGTTTACTATGTATGAAATAGATCATCGATTCCCCTTTCTTTGACTTTATACAGTTGATGGTGGATATGGTGATTGGGGTGAGTATAGCAAATGTACGAAGCCTTGTGGTAATGGAACGCAGACCAGGAAAAGGGAATGCAACAATCCTTCACCTCAACATGGAGGTAGTCCATGTTCTGGAGAGGATACTCAGTCAGTTCCCTGCAACACACATAAATGTCCAAGTGAGTACGGAGATCTTGAAGGGTTTTTTTTCAATACAAGTTCTCATGTTTACATGGCACTTATTTGTTTTAAATGTTTGTACAGTTTAGTTTGTTCGAGTTTAACTTTTTGACGTTAATTTTCTGGGTTTTCGCATTAGATAAAGGTACTTTGGTAAAAAAAAGTATACTGCGGTAGTTCACCTTAAATGCTGTCATTTGATGTGTATAACTTTATATTCCCGGGTGCTATTACAAAGATTGTTAGGAGGATTATTGTTGGACTATTTTCAATTGAAAAGTTAAGCGTTGGAACTTGCTATGAGAATAGCCTTGAATAAGCAAAGTATGTGGGGAAAGAGTTACATCAACCTTGTTAACTGGTAAACTTATTACCTTAAAATCATTAATGCAAACGTTATAGTTTTTCAGATGTTAACAGTATTAGGTAGAAAGCCCGATAATTTCTTGCCTAAGCGATATTGTTAAGCAATATTTTTTCTCAAATGATCGCTTAAAATTTTAAAAGAGATATCTATAGATAAGACCCATATTTAAAGTATTAATAACTCCAACTGAAGCTTGCTGACTGAAACAAGTATATAAATACATAATTTAGCAATTTGCTACTTATGAAACCGACACTATGCTGCAGTGCTATGGCACACAACTTGTGCAGGAGTTGCGGCAAGGAAGAAATAGTTATATTTTGAGTATTTAAAGTAACGTTGAACAGTAGTGTGCGTATTTATATGCAGTAGCCAGATAGATTACTACTTAAATCTTTCTCTGCCTACTGCCATAGCGTTGTTTCCCAGCCCAGATAGATAGTCACTGTATATAAGAAAAGATGGTAGGCAAAATGGCCTTGTGGAAGGCCACCCAACAAATCTTTAAAACATGCTGCTATTCATGCTAGTGGTTGGGTTTACGAGAAATACCGCAGATTATAACCAAGTTGGATGCATTTTATATTTTAGAAAAAAGGGTTTGAACATTACTTTTTAAGGGGCAGAACTGGTATCTAGGGTCCGTATTAACATGTATTTCTGTCGTAGGTCCTAATTTAACATCCCCCCAAATATATCACCTTTATTGAGCAACAAGATTTTTCATATGGATAGCAAAGAAGGATAAGAATATTTCTATTTCTGGAGGAAACTAATTAACTCCCACGATTCACAATACGTCTTAGTATCTTCAACGTATCACATGGTTTTACTACTTTATCTCCTTTTACTCGTTAAATAGTCGATGGTGAATATGGACCTTGGACAGAATACACAAATTGTACAAAGCCATGCGGTACTGGAACCAAATCAAGAACAAGGAAGTGTGATAATCCAGCTCCTGCACATGGAGGAAAGGCATGTGAGGGGCCTAGTAAAGAAACTGAGAAATGCAATACCCAAAAATGCCCAGGTAAGAATTAAATAAAATGTAAAAATGAAAATATTATGACTGCGGATCTAATGAAAATTCTGATCCGAAAATAAGATTTTCAAATAGATGTTGTGGATACACAGTTTTTATATAAGCAACTCAGTTGCTAAGGATTCAGCACTCAAATTAGCCAAAAACTTAAGCAACTGCCTTAGTTTTTCACGCAACAAAATTACAAATTTTCTTAAAAATAAAGACAGAAGAATGTATAACTCACTGTAAATAGGCAGAAGAAAAACTAGATATTGTATGTATTGAATTCATGATTCGGTATTACCGAGAAAAAATAGCCTTAGCTATCTAGCAAATTTAGCCCTGAAAGTGAATCATACCCTTAGCAATATTAGCCCTGACCCTGAAAATGGAGTTGCTTATATATATAAAAAATGTGTACCATTTTCTGGTTTGTTCCAGTCCCTCTCAGTTTCACCAAGAACAGCAACACAAATAGCTTATTAGTTTGACCCTCAATTGGCAGCCTCTTCAATGTACATAAAGTTTGGCTGCTGGTTGTAAGAGTTCTCTGCAATGGTAAGTGGGACGGGAGTTGTGGCAAGTTTCCAAAGGCAATCGCTTTAATTAATGCTGAGATTTAAGAAAAAGTTGAAAATATAGGGGCTCAACTGGTCTGTTACTCATACTCTCTAGGGCTAATACGTTTTCATAGCACTAGCACGTAGTACGAGTTTGCGCAGGCACACCTCTTTACGGGCAGTTAAGGGCGTAATACATTCATCTACAGGGGTTTGAACTTTTTGACAACACTTTTTGCTAATTTTATAAACCACATCAAATACTCATGTACTACAATAAAGAACTAATGGCTTTGCATTGACGAATTTGCAACGCTATAATCATATAAACTATTGTCCAGAAAAGTTTCGGGCAGATGTGACATATATATAGAGAGAAAGAAGAACATTTATGTCACGTGGCATTGTGACATCAATGTAGGGAGACCACATATAAAGTTAGAATACGTATAATATTCTCCAGCTCTAGCACAGACAGTTTGATAGAGCCAAGGATGGGATTGGTTGGAAGCGCTTATGAGAAAACACTTGTCATAAGACAGAAAAAGAGGGAGATTATAATGTAAGAGTTTCATCATAGGTACTAACATTTCATACAAAAGAGTTAACGGTTTAGCATTCTTCGATGTTGCTACGTATCATTAATGTTCCAATAATGTTTGGAAAGTCTTCTAAAAGTTTCTGCTGTTTTATAATGAAGCTCTTGCTACATCTACTTCACTAGTACTATAGTCCCTATTGATTTCGTTTCGTTCGTATGCATCACCTTAAGACAATTTGGTGTCATTTGCACAAAGTAGTGCGGGCTATGGGCGCAGATGGAGTTGCTTAAGTCAAAGGAAAAGGAGATGCTTCATGTATGACTAGTCCTTGCATTTAACTAGAGCTGATTATACATTAAGCAGCATGAATGCGGGCAACGGACGTTGGACAACTGAGCGTATAAATAGCGAGATCTTTGTGCAGTGTATACTTTGAAGATTAAAAGGCTGAAATTCGACCTGACAAATTTGATTAGAGTATTGGGCCATGCAGGCTTTCGGAGTTTTTCTGCACCATTTTCATATATTAAGTGCATCATTATCCCTGTGTTTTATTTTATCTGGTCCTTCTTAACCGCTTTTAACAGGGATCTTCATTAAGTATTTTCATAGGTTTGGCATGATATATTATTTTTCCAGTACATGGTGGCTACTCAGATTGGTCCTCATTCACAAAATGTGAAGGAGATTGCGGTACTGGAGTTCATTATCGCACGAGGAAATGCAACAAGCCGGCACCAGCCAATGGTGGACGTCCCTGCACGGGGCCACCAGTTGAAAAGCGTTCATGCAAACTAAAGCCTTGTCCAAGTAAGTGACGTTGAACATAATAACTCCGAAAGTTGAACAGCAATAGAAAACGGTTTACAATATTCCCCATTAAGAAAATCGAAAATTTAATATAATAAAAAACCCAGATTTTCAGACAGAGACGTTTGATGTAAATGTTGCCTAAATTCTTTTCTAATATACCCACTTTGCAAATACTGGAAAATCTTATCAACTATTCAGAACAAAAAAAACGTAAACTGGAAAGAAGTTTTTTAGAAAGTTAAGTTTTTTCTTACTTCTTTTTTAAGCCCTTTCTTTGCAATTGAATTGTTACCTCATAAATCAATAAATTTTTGGACCATGGAGATTTTGCCTTTTTGGTCATCCAATTATCTTTAAATTCTTGTTCATGAGCATACAGGGAAAAAGTAAATGTTGTAACGGTTCAAAGGTCGCTTCTATTGCTCAAATGTATAGAAGGGAAATACAAGATATAAAACTGATTTTTGGGGAGCAAATCTTTCAAGAATCACGAGGTCAGGATAACGTAGCTCTGTCAAACTATATATAGCACATGGTGTTCAAATTTGGCAAGCAGGTGATCACTTCGATTTAATGAAAGTCAAACAAAAATCTTTAAGCCGACGTAGCTAAATACAAAGTTTGTAGTATTTGTCAACGGATGCCATTTTGCTGCCTACTTATGGTAGGGTTGAGACACACAATCATAGAGCTCAAAACCTAAATTTATAAATGTTTGGATCGCCACTGAAGTTTGACTCTCTTCGGCAAAGTAGCTGGGAAAAAATGATGTACACAATGAAAAACGTAGATATCAAATATGAAACTTCTAGGTCCGCACGCCTAAACAGTTGCAAAATAAATGATATCGTGCAGAGCCTGACAAAAACACATATTCAGCCCTAAACGTGACTAGAATCATCAGGTCTTCTAGTTAGAATTTAAAAAATATTATCCCAACCCTGGACATTTTTTAGATTTAAATCAGCTGAGCTCTAGTTTATCACCAAAACTGTATGAGTCGAGTAAAATGTACAAAGTTCCCTGTCAATTTCCTCTTTGCAGTAGACAGATTTATTTACACTCTGCTCTTACTTTTCCAACAGTTGACGGTAAATATGGACCATGGGGAGATTACAGTAAATGTACAAAACCCTGCGGTGGTGGAATGAAGACTAGAAGAAGAGAATGCAACAAACCTCCACCTCAACATGATGGTAAACCTTGTTCAGGAAAGGATACAGAAACTGCTACATGCAACGAGCACAAATGCCCAGGTTAGTATAGTGTATATTCATTCCTCGGGCTATTAAGGATTTACTGAGCTTAAATCATTAACATTATGATAATTCATTGTTGTTTTATAAATGATAGGATATTTGTATCAACTTTTAATTACTTATTTGTATAGAAAGTGAAGAAACGTGAACATTATAGATCAAGTAGGCCAATAAATAGAACTGTCAGCTTAAATTGTATGTAAACAATGGCAAAATGTTTAAGAGACTCATATTCTCTCATACTTGACGAGCAAAAGTTATATCACGGTTAACAATGCTGTATCATCATGTCGACATTTTGACCCGAACAATCATTGAACCATTTGCAATATGGATCGGACAAATTTTCCTGTACCTTACTCTTGCAGGAGCCCCAATTCTAATTGTTATTGTCATTAACAAAACATTCTAAAATCAAGTAAACTATCCAACTAGCTCGCCTTTATTTTAATAACAAAGCCCAAATTTATGGAGGAGGCTTTCTAGGAAAGACGTTGCCTCTGTGTTTTCACCCTCTCTGGATCCACAATTGCATTAACAATCTCTTTTTTGCAATCGTACACAAGAATTTCATGTTATATACATAACTCTTTAATACGTAAACATTAGCAAAGAGTAATATTTTTGTTATTGTTGATTAGCAAAAAGTATTTTCTGGTATATCGATGTCTTTTAGTTGATGGTGAGTATGGACCTTGGACAGAGTATACAAAATGTACTAAACCTTGTAACACTGGAACGAAAACTCGAACAAGAAAATGTGACAATCCAGCTCCTGCTCATGGAGGAAAGCCATGTGAAGGGCCTAATACAGAAACCGAGAAATGCAATACCCAGAAATGCCCAGGTACGAATGCACTTTTTGTTCTGTGTGGCGAATGTGAGGTATAAGAATATAAATTTTAATAGAATTTTGTCAGCTGTAAGAATTTAAATGGAAGTTGCTCACAGTGGACATTTTCAGACTCGTAAGGACGAAATCTTTTAACTTGAGATTGTACGAATGCTTAAGCATTTGATAAAATTAAAGATTATAGAAACCATACGTTTTCCTTGGCATATGCTAGTAGTAGCATGGAAATGATAAAGAAGAAAAGCTTGGAATAAATTTTGTAGATCTACTTGTATTACTAAATAGCTTTTACTACCAAAGGTTGGTTTTTTTGATCTAATGGAATTTGACCCAGCTAGAAAAATTTGGCTGGTCTATTCTGAAGGAACAGTATGTTAGAAAGAGTCTGGTGTTTAGTAAAATGCAAGTAGGCAATGAAGTCATTTATTAGAGTTTTTGAATGAGTTTGCAATTGATAGTTTGATAGATTGATAATTTGATAGTTTGATATATCGATAGGTTGATAGGTTGATAGATTGATATATCGATAGGTTGATAGATTGATATATCGATAGGTCGATAGATTGATCTATTGATAGGTTGATAGATCGATAGATCGATAGATTGATAAGTCGATAGGTTGATAGATTGATAAAACGATAGATTGGTAGATTGATAGAAGGATAGGTTGATAGATTGATCTATTGATAGTTTGATAGATCGATAGATCGATAGATTGATAAGTCGATAGGTTGATAGATTGATATATCGATAGGTTGATAAATTGATATATCGATAGATTGATAGATCGATAGGTTGATAGATTGATATATCGATAGGTTGATAAATTGATATATCAATAGATTGATAAGTCGATAGGTTGATAGATTGATATATCGATAGGCTGATAAATTGATATATCGATAGATTGATAGACCGATTGGTTGATAATTTATTAATAGTCTTTTGATAGTTGATTGATAGTCTATTGAGAGATTGATAGTCTATTGATAGTCTATTGAGAGATTGATAGTCAATATACTTTAGAACCCAATAATGGTATGTTTTTGAGCCAATATTGGTTTAATGATCAGAGAAGTTTCTTCACATTCAGTGACCAGCGATCCATCAAAGGTCTAATGAACTTGACTATCATCCCTCATGGTAAAACAATCTATAGTATGATTAAAGTAGATTAAGAAGTACGTATCTACGAATTTCCTGTATTAACAAGGCATCACTCTATGCCATTTCTTTTTGCGTACAAATAACCCTTGAGTAACTGTAGATTTTACTATCAACCATTTGATTTAATTAACTACCAAAATAATATTTTTACAAATTTTTTCAGTACACGGTGGATATTCAAAATGGTCCGCATACTCAGCATGTAAAGGTACTTGTGGAACAGGAACTCAATATCGTAGAAGACAGTGTAACAATCCAACACCAGCACACGGAGGTCGTCAATGTTCAGGACCCTCTACAGAGCAACGTCAATGCAAGCTCAAGGCATGCCCAAGTGAGTGAACGATGCATTTCTAGCCTTCACCATTGAATAGCAAAGGGTATTCTTATTCTAACTAAAAAGCAGATTGTGATCTTAGTATATAACAAATTTCTAATATTAAGGACTTTGAGGGTAAATAGACCAAAGCGTTAGTAACAAAACAAAATCAGCCCTTATTCAACTTTTATTTGTATCGCAAACAAGCCTTTTTACAAAGTGTTTCCTGCAAAAACTGAACGCAAAGTGATGCAAAGCGCTGAAAACGAAGAGGAATTAAGATATTGTAATTAAACTCTATTCAAAGGTAGTAATAAACATAGCATCGTGCCAACTGAGTGAACGGAAGGCTTAGGTACAGTTGTGTTTTTTTCTGATACTAAAAACTAATCTGTGCAGTGGACTTGAAATGGTTGTAGATGCTTTATTGCATTTAACATTTGTCCTATTTTTCATTGCAGCAGTATATAAACACCTACAAATTGCATAAATATAATGAATTTCAATATTAATACCCTATATTGTTTTGATAATCTTAAAGCAGCACTACTCTTAATATTTTCTGTTTTTCTCTTTTACGTTTGCTGTTGCATATTCTTTCTGCAGAAAACCGGCAAACATACATACACATACAGTTTAAAAAGGAGACAGTCAGATGCTTACTGTAGTTTTGTAGCTAGAGATGACTAAATGGTAACTGCAACTGCCAAATTTTCAATTGCGTATCGTACGGCATTAACCCTACCTTACATGGGCTTTTTGGCTCTTCTCATACATTGGGGGAGGGGGGCTAGTAGGCCCGCGGCACTTTGACACTATAACTTTATATCGAGCAATGCTATTACAAAGATATTT
>JAAAKM020004500.1:0-11658 GCA_010016025.2 Alatinidae sp. Z8VKAUB7J3 | reverse complement strand
TTCAGGCTCTTTATGCTCTCCTTCAGCATGACAGTAGATGGAATTGGACAAATGAGTGTGAAACAGCATTTCAATATGCAAAGTCTATTCTTACTAGTGAAGAAGTTCTTGTTCATTTTGATCCAAAGAAACCTTTAGTTCTCAGTGTGGACGCAAGCCCATATGGACTTGGAGCAGTTTGAGTCACACTATGTCAGATGAATCAGAACGTCCTATTGCATATGCCTCTCGCGCACTAAATGCTGCAGAGAAAAATTATGCACAAATTGAAAAAGAGGCACTGTCGATCATTTTCGGGGTCAAGAAATTTAATTTATTTTTGTATGGCCAAAGATTTACTTTGGTAACAGATCATGCCCCACTCACTAAAATATTTGGACCAAAATCAGGTATTCCTGCTCTAGCAGCTGCTCGTATACAAAGGTGGTCTCTGCTGTTATCAGCATATTCATATGACATTGTCTATCGTACTTCAAAAGGCAATGCCAATGCAGACATGCTCAGTCGTCTTCCCGTTCAAAATTCTGAAAACATAGACCCTGATGAAAACTATGTGTTGTACACTCAGATTAATTTTTACCTATTACAGCTAAAGATATTAAAGCAGCTACTGCTAAGGATACAGTTTTGAGTAAGATTCTTGATTTTGTTTTGTCTGGTTGGGGTAATTCTTGTTCTGGCGATGTATATCGTCCTTACTGGTCTCGTAAAGACGAATTGTCTGTTGAAGATGGTTGTTTGTTGTGGGGTCGCAAAGTCATTGTCCCAAAAGTTTTCCAAAAGGCCATTTTAGAGGAGTTACATTTTTGTCACCCAGGCATGACACGCATGAAGGCTCTGGCTAGGTCATTTGTCTGGTGGCCATGTCTTGACAAAGACATCGAAGACCTGGTAAGGTCCTGTACTGCTTGTACAGATTTGCAGGCTCCATCTAAAGCCTCCCCTTTGCTTTTTTGGCCATGGGTTTCTGAGACATGGCCAAGAATTCATGTTGATTTCTTAGAAATCAAAGGTCAATTTTTTTTCTTGTGGTTGACAGTTATTTAAAATGGCTTGAGGTCATACCTATGAATTCCACTACTTCATCTGCTACTATTTCTGTGTTAAGATCATTATTGGCTCGTTATGGACTTTGTCACACTTTGGTAAGTGATAATGGGCCACAATTTATATCTCAGGAGTTTAAGGATTTTCTGTCTAGGAATGGTGTTAAACATGTTCTTTGTCCCCCTTATCACCCTACATCTAATGGACTTGCAGAAAAACATGTACAAACTTTTAAGAAAATGTATATGAAATCTTCTTCTGAACTCACCTTGCATCATAAGGTTGCTGGTATTCTTTTCAGATATCGGAACACAACTCACACCACCACTGGTTCTACACCTGCTGAACGTTTCCTAAAGAGACAGCCTACTACTCAGCTTAGTTTACTTAAGCCTAACCTTAAGCAGAAAGTTGCAGATAGCCAGCAGCGTAGTAAATTAGAACATGATAAACATTGTATTTCTAGAGAATTTGATCTTTACCAGCATGTTAGAGTACGTAGTTTCAGAGGGGGTAAAGAAAGATGGATACCCGGTACTATTGTCGAAATCAAGGATCCCCTTACATATTTAGTTAGAGTTCCAGGTAATAATAGAAGATTTGTACATACAGACGACATTATTTTGATGATTCACGTAGACAGGATAAGCCAGATGATGTAGAATCTCCAACAGTGGTAGATAGCGAAATTGGATCCTGCTTTACCAGATAATCATGGTGATGTAGAAGACTTACCAAGAAATAGTAATATAACTCGATCTGGTAGGATTGTTAGACCTCCTAACAAGTTGAATTTGTAATCGTAAAATTTATTTTTATATGTATACTTAAGATTTAGAAGGGAGGAATGTTGTGACTTACAACAGGAAGATTTCTTGATGATTCATATATCTTAATCTTACCTACGTGCGTAAGTTAGCATTCCTTAGCTCTGTAAGTAAATATTCCTATTCCGGTTCAATAATGATTCAACGTTGTACATGATAGAATGAGTTCCGTGTTCATGTAATACATTCTTTGTAAATACTTATTGAATCAGTTAGAAAGAGAACGGTGATTGAACCAGACGTGTGCTCCTTACATATCTTTCTTACTGGAATATCGACGCGCGGCGTTTCATCCAGGGAAGATACAACACTGTTCAATGCTTCAATTATCGCCCACAGACGATCAATAATTTTATCAATTTACGCCTTCATCAGTACTACTGTCAAGATAATTGAGTGTCTGTGGGCCGCTTTATAATAATAAAAAGATAATCAGACCATAACATAAGGATTTTTTTAATTCAACTCAACAATGATATGAAATCAACTTGCAATTAAGCTCAACAGCAGTATAAAAGCAACTGAATCACTATCCTAATAGCGAAGGTAATGCAAAATTGATATTTATGACTTTCGCAATTTTGTAAAAAGGACTTCCCGTCAATAACATACAGGTAATATTCCTCAAAATAGGTATTTGATATGAACGTAAGGTCAGTTTTCCACACTAGGCACTGCAAAAATCCCGACCTATAACTTGCATACATTTCTCTTATATTGATATTTAGGTCCTGGACAGATTTGTTTTTGGGTTTTGGGGTTTTTTTGGGGGGGACGTTGTTGGGGGACAATCGATATGTTTGCGGCCCCTTAGTGAAGTCCAAATCTGACCGAATGAAATGTATTTTTAAACCACTTACAGAAACACAGTTTTCATATTGATGGTTACATTTTGATATGTAAATTATTATGTAAATGAATTGGATTTAATCAATATTTACATTTTGTTGCAATACAGGAAATGGGCTCAAAATGAAGCCCCTGTAAACCTTTTACATTATAGAGTTTTTCTAATGCATTTCTTAAGTATTCTTAATTATATGTAAGTCAAAATTCTTTCTCAAAACACTTCAATTTAATTGTTGTTAAATTTGTGACAAAATGTCGTTATTGGGACGCAATTTACTAATCAAAAGATCTACCGGAATTCTTGAAGTAAGCAGGCCATATTTTTCAACGCTCTTGCTTTCATTAGGAGAAAAATAAATACTAATTGATTCACCATTTGTAGTAGAGGTTGAGACCTGTATTTTTTGCTATGATTAGCGTATTCACATAATAAAAGGAATCAAAATGTAGGAAAATGAGAAAAATGGCGAATCCTGTTTTTTCGTTTTTTCACCTATTATACATTTATGAAGAAATAGGTCAATATTATAGTAGATTCACGCCAAAAAAAGGAAAATGTTTTGACTGATAGATAGTTGATCTCCTAAACTTTTAGTGCCTTTTTCACCTCCCTGCCAGCAACAAACCGCCAAAACTACACTAAGACTTTTCAAAAGTTAACAAAAAAAGTTTTAAGTGAGAACGTTTATCAGAAGTAACTGAACTTTGTACTAGGCACTCTTATTTTACCTTCGATGGGAAGGGCTATTGCGAAAAAACAGGAATTTCCATGGATTCACCACTCAGCCCTATCCTAGAAATCAACTCATCCTCATCAATTGACGATCCTTTTGACATCAAAAACAATGGGAGTCTTTTATTTCACATCAGCAATGGTTTATTGCATGAAATATCTAGAGGAGTATCATTAAAGACGAATAATTGGTAGCGTAGTCATTTGGCTTAGATAAGTTGACGATGTTTTAGTTATTTTACAACGGAAGAAGAACTAACGGCAAATGATTATATGCATTGTTATCATGCCAGTACCTCAAGAAGATGAAATAATTAGAAATCAGTACTTCATTATGCGTTGATCAGATTTTGAATAGCAATGTAGAGTAATTTAGGAATGCTTCTGTTACCCTATGTCGAACATAGCACAAACATGCAGTAAATTCTTTGAAATTGAGAAAATGGCCAAATTAAATCTAACTTTTGTTGATAAATCCAGATAGCAAATTGTCATTGCCCAAACAAATACTATGCATTTCATAGAACTTTCAAAGATCATGTAAGGCATTCCTGTGATACTGGCATGTTGTCCCTCGTACACAATATCAAATTCCACCGTGTTCCCAACTCTTTCAATTATGGTCTTATATCGAAATACCACGAAAATGAAAGTATTTCATGTAGATGAGGAGCCTAGGTACGAGGCGGGAATTGTTAGCTGCTGATTGGCTATTTCGTTACAAACTCTCTTTCAAATGAAAATGATACTCATACTTTTGATATCGCCATGGAAGGCAGACAGAGTCATTGACCTCAGTGTCACATTTCCTTTACAGGAATATTTGATAGAGAAGAAGTGTTCATTCTCCATGATGTGATGTTTAAAATTGTATATGAAAGAAATAATGATACACTGAGAAACGCTGTTTCAACCAGGTATAGGAATGTATTGTCATTTCGTCAGAAATCTGCTATATCATTAGATTTCTAAAGTAATTCTCCTTTCAACTTGGAGGAAAAATAATTGCTGGAGAAGAGGATTTCTATGATATAAAATACCAGGAAGAAGACGTAGAGGAAAGCCGAAGAAAAAAATCGGAAGACAACGTGAGCAAGAAATGGATCACTTTAGTGTTCAAGAAGATGGAGTCGACAAACAACCGTGGAGGAAGAGAATAATGTCGGAAGATGCTAGAACATCGAAGAAACAATGGACTTAAATGAGAAGAAGAGGAGTTGCTACTTGGTACCCTTGCAAGAGCACGACTGTTGAATACAACACGGGATATTTAGCAAAGAAGCGAATAAGTGAAAAAAACAGGCTTCCTGTCATTACGGTTTGTTCTGATTACGACTCAGAAATTTGTCAGTAGGTTCTATTGAATGTTATTTTCATCAGCTACTCTAAAATTGTTATCTTAGATTGTGTGTATTTGAGGTTTGAGGCTGTAATATGATAGTTTCACTTTCTCCCAGGATGGGAGATGGAGTGTGTTGCAAAGTATCAATCTTACGCTTAGGGATCCAAAGAGTAAATATATATAGATATATTTGTGTGCGCTTTCAACTCTTCCTCTAAGCTTTCACTCTATTCTTTTGTGCTGCAAGATTTTCTCTTTAGCATATTTTTTATTCTTGCTTTTCACTCTCCATATATCTCTCAAATTATGGACTGCCAATTAACAGCAATTAATGAATTGGTTCAGTTGTAGAAATGCATTGCAAATAAAGAATAGGATTATGCTATGGCATCTATTAAATATAGTGTCCACCAGTTTCAAAACATAGCAGAATTATTAAGACAAACTCAAACGTACTTTTGTGATATTGCCAGTTCTGACACCGTAACATTTCGAGAAATAACAATTTTTTATAACACTATTTGAGAATAGGCCTTCTTCGAAAAACTGTCGGTAAAAAAACAGGAAGTTCGATCTGGCAATATAGGACCCAGTTATGCTGGCGACGCTACTAAGATAAGCTAATAAGGAAGACAAAGGAATGTCTCCGCTTCTTATCAGGACGACTTGTATGAAACACGGAAAGACAAAGGAATGAAATTTAGCTTGCTGCTTAATTGGTTAAGTACAGATAGACAGGCGGAAGTAGGTAGTGGTAGTTTAAGTTACTGGATGTACTTGGGTTGTAAAGGTTGAAAGGCAGAGGTCAATGGACAAGATAGAGCTATACTAGAAAGTCAATGTATCCGGCAACTAATAGTGATTGCCGTAAGAGATAAGAATAAAACGTGGAGTCTAAACCTAGATGAATGGGTAATTAGAGGTATCTCTCTGAGGTCGATGTTTGTAAGTAGGAGTAGATATGTGGTAAGTGGGAGTTTTGTTAAAGTAAGTAGGGATAAAAAGTTATGGGTAGTTATGCTCGAGTCCCCGTTGCTGATCAGGGGGACTGGTATGAAACACCGGTAGTTATGCTGGATAGTAATAACCAGGGTGGTTAAAGAAAGTCAGAGGGGCCAACATAAAAAGGGGTTTACTACACGATAAAGCCAAAGTGTGGGTATTCTTGGGGGATTAAATAAAGAAAAAATGTCTATAAAATAATACATAATGAACCTTCAATTATATAGTTGGACAGAAAAATCATTCCGATTGTATGACTTAAAGCTACCCAACTTGGCAACCTTGTATAGGATGGATAGCATTCACGTATGATGTTCAATAAGGGGTGAATGCGACAATACAGTTACGTATACATCTCTTAGAGAACAAATACTGGACTGAATGGTAAAAGATTGGTATCACAAACCACTAACTTTTATGACCATCTTGTACACACTGACTTAACATTTGTTTTCAAGTAATTTTAGAATTCTGAAATCCAATATCCAAGCAGTTTTCATACTTACACGTCTAGTTTAGATGCTGCAGAAAGGAGACATTTTATGGAGGCCATATAATTACTAGAATGCTTATGATTCATGCACCGCCTGCATTAATTATTTATAGTGGAAACATTGAAAATTTGAAAACATAGCAGATCAATTTAAAAAGACAATGGAGAAAGTATCCAAACCAGCTCAAGAAACTCAACTTTGGTTCAATGTAAATTATAATGGGGTGTTGTAAAGGCATTTTACTTCCAGATTCCATAGAGTCTCTAGACCGTCGAGGTCACGTTCGACATAAGTATGCAAGAGAAGGAGTGACCTGAGGCTACAGTAAAGTGATGCAGAACTAGAACCTGAGTTCTTCTTGATAGTGAGCAGTAATCGAGGCCTGTATTTTGAGTCCCCGCTGCTTATCAGGGGGACTGGTATGAAACACCGGAGGCCTGTATTTTGCGTCGACATCCGACATTTTCAAGAGTGATATATCCTGTTGCTTCTTTATTTAGGAAACAGAGATTTATCCACTTTTTATAAATAGGTGTTATAAACAACTACGAGTTCCAAATGAACAAAAATGGACGGCTTTGTCTTAAAATTAAGCAAAAACAGTACAAAAGGTTAAACAATTTTTGTTTGCAAGACGCAACAATTGAAGTGGAATTTTGTGATGATCCTTGTATTACAGTTGCAGTAACAAACCTGATATCAGCTTTCAAAAAACCTCGACCTCAGCTTACTAAAACCCTTACCTTTTCCATGAAATTCTAGAAATTAGCAAAATTAGGAAACATTTCTCGACAACAATTACTTCCTAGTGCTCTTGCTCGTGCAAGGGGTTGCAGGAGCGTTCTACACAGACTGGAATCAATGGGCGACACTTTGTTTATCAGAATTGAGAGCACAAATTTATTCCAGACAATAGTGACAAAAGAATAACGAATGAATCGTGCACAAAGGGAAGTAATGATAAAAATCGCGATTGCCACTAAGAGGGCATCTGATGGAAATTAGCGAATGCAACTTACTGAATCTTTGCAAAATACGCTTATATATAACAAGTCACTATACAGAGATTCTGACCGATTGCAAAGGAGTGGTAAGTGGGAAGTTGGGTTATGATACTTATAATATTGTGCCAGTAGTAGCTAAAGTTGTGAAAAATAAGTCAAAGGGGGCTATAGAATCGCGAGAAAACAAGTTACTTGCACTGGTTGGCAATATACTACAATAAAAGCAAACGTGTAGTAAAGCCAAAACAAGCTGACATTCGTAGCATGATGCCTAAAACTGAGGTACGAAACAAACTGAACTGTGTGATCGCACATTAGATTCCGGGCACTCATAATATATTATGAAGGCTCAAAACCCGAAGTCCAGGAGAGGATTAAAAACCCTGACGTAAATTGTCCAAAAGTTGTCCATTACACACGCGCTTACACACTCATGCATAGGACGGAGAACATGTATCTCACAATCATTACTCCGCACCGAAGCTAAAGGAGTTTTGTTGTTCTCTCTCGCCTTCGCAGTACATGAATACAGTTCGTCAGAGCAAATGACCGGACAATGATGTAAATCTGAAATCAAACCTAATTCCACAAAGCCGTCTCTAATAAAGAGCTCATCTGGTTTGAATGAACTTTATAATAATCTTTATTTTAATACCTTTTATGAATTGTATATGTTCTGATTACATTATTTTTAATATTTCGAATACATCGAATTTATTTTCTGGTTACTGTTTCATAGCATCTGTCGCATGCCATTCTCCTCTTGCGGTGACTCCGTAACAATTGTAATTACAAAACTACCATGTGAAGTGAGAAGCATAGACATACAAAAAACAAAATTGTAAGTAGCCTAAGTAAGCCAAAGCTAGATCAAAAGGGGTATCACTGGGGTAACGAGGGTAACATACTATGTGTAAAGTGACCGGATCACACTCGCACCACCAAGGACCTTGTCTTCTAACATTTTTGAATATTAAGCTGACTTAGAATGTAATTTGAGCACATTTACTGTCTATTCATACTAAATTCAGATCTACAGAAATTATATTAAGCATCCTGAGAGTATTGAAAGACGTCTCCAATTGAAAACCATCAGAGAAATTTGGAGTGTAAAAAGGGATAGATTAAGAAGTAAACAATCTGAAAAATAATGGTTGTAATTTAAAACAAAAATGGGACCAGCAGCTTAACTATCTCAAGTAAACCTTCTCTCTTCTGGGACAAGGAGTGTGATGGTCTCATTAGGGCATTGCATAAAGAACCTCAATTGCAAAACGTGATTAAGTGTTTACGAGGAAAACGAATGTCATCTTGATCAATTTCACCGTTACATTCTCATTGTATGATCTGTAACAAAAGAGAACGGCAGCATAATATCAGTAGCTCGAGAGCATTGAAAGGGTCAGTTCTCAAAAGTCCCGGGGGGAAGGGGAGGGGGAGAGCTCCTAGTTTTAAATAAGCAATTTTAACCCAATGACGTCACTAATCTATTACGATTGTGATTACAACAAATAAACGGAGATATGAGAATTGAAAAGACAAAAGCATAAACGCAAACCAAAGTCCTCCGAAAGTTAAAAAGTATATCTCTGAAAACAGTAGAGAATACAAGCTCCCCCAACAACCCCCCCCTACAGTCGCTGCCCTTCTTTGAAAGAGCATTCAGTTACAAAACAGCACCTCATTATTCATGTTGAAATGTTCAGGTACACATTTAAGATACTTTAACGACGCTGTTCCTTCTTTGTCTTCAATGTAAACCGAATATCTAGTAATTTCTTCAAAATTGTGAAATATCTTAACATAATCGCGGGTGCAATGTCAATAACCTGGATAACAAATTCGTAAACTTGCAAACATCATTATGCATTCCAAATAGTTTGCAAAATTCACGTTAGACATTTACGTGCCTTCCATGAGAATCTATGAATTTGATCTGCAAAATTTGTGGTCAATGCTTACTGAATATCCAATGCGCATCCTCATTCTTCCCTCGATGCACCCAATCTTTTTAACTGTGTTAACTAATTGAAATGCTCTGACAGCAAGGTATAAGGTCTTCAAAAATCAAGAGATAAACCTCAAACGAACACTGCGGATGCATAAGTTTCTGTGTACAGCTTCTAAAGTAGAAAGATGAAGTTTAGAACGTGCTCTCCCCAGTACTTTAAACATGATTATAACTAGGCCTAATAAGGGTAATGGCGTGGTTATCTTAAATAAATCAGACTACTTGAACAAGATGGATTCTATTTTGGGTGATCAGTCAAAGTTCAAACTACTTGGAGATGTCAGTTCCCACGATAAAACTAGCAATGGGGAAAAGAAACTGCAATCACGCTTATCAGCGTTGAAGAAAGAAAAGGAATTGACGACTGATGTGTATGATAGAATTTGCCCGACTGGTTCGGTGCGACCACGCATGTACGGGTTGCCCAAAACTCATAAAGTCGGTGTGCCTCTCAGACCTATTCTATCAATGCTTGGTTCTGTTCAATATCAACTGGCAAAATGGTTGGCTGAAGTGTTGCAACCAGTGTCCGATATGTACTCCGTACATTGTGTGAAGGACTCGTTTACTTTCAGTAAACTAGTACAAGGCCTGGCACTGCAAGACGCAGATGCGTTTATGTGTTCCTTTGACATCAGCAGTCTCTTTACAAATGTTCCCTTGAATGAGACCATAAACATTTGTGCAGATACTTTAAACTGTTAGTCACTATACTCTGACATACATTGTGAATTTTCTAATAAGTGCTCCAAAATGGCTGACGTTGCTCCCCTCTCCAAACAAGCTTTCTGTAATACCAAAGAGTTACAATGTACTTTCTTCGGCATGTGCTTATGGATTCTCTCTTCTAGTCTTTGAGTCGTACGGCCTACATACCATCGACAAAAAGCTTCACTAACATTATGAGAGTACTTGTTTGGAGTATTATTTAATAAATGTACATTATCGTTTATATCCACAACTTGGCTTGGAAAATTGACAGCTTGAGTGAGGTTTTGCCAAGATTCTTATGATATTCTCAACGACATCAGCTTTCAAACAAACCCTATCTTGAGTACTATTACCCTTATTCCGTTAAATTTAATTCAATTTAAGAAATTGAGAAATTAAAGAGAAAGTCGACATCAGTTACTTTTTTTGTGCAATTGCACGCCTGAAAACTTTGAGGGTTTCTTGTCCGAGCAAATTTCTTTTCGTAGCGGACACCAAAGTCCGTTCTGTCTCACTGTATAGACGTGAAATTGCTTGTGATTAAAATTTAAGAACGTTTGTGTCTATTCATAGCAAAGGAAGAGCTGGAAAAATTACAGTTGGGCTCCTGAGACTCTTGTGGGGTATCTCAGGTTGAAAATAATAGTCATTCAAAATTAAGTTATTTGTTGTCATCATGGCATCGTAGAAAGTATCTTGATTGAATAACGTCATAAATCGTTTGGCGAAGTGAAAGTTGAAGTGGCCGATTTCAGTAAAACGTAATAATTGAATTACCCCTTGGAGAAAGTAATGACAATACAATATCAGTATTCCACAATAGATCAAGCCACTGGAAATCACTCCTATAATCCTCCCGCTAATTAAATTTTTTTAAGAAGTTTCCACCCAGGACATTCTTATTCCGACCCCCCTCCCCGCCTATTAATTTTAACGTAATTTCCCACCCATGACAATTTTTTTGTGGAGGTACTTTGGCGGGCAAGTAGAAAAGGTCTTTATTATAATATGAAAATCACACATTAAAAGATGACGGGGGCCTTTTACGAGGCTCGAAGAAGTCTGAAGACTCACATTTATACTTGTTAGGGATAACACTGTCATTGAGCAGCTGATGAGGGGAACAATTTCGAAATCTCTGGGAGCCATGTAAGAGACTGCCATTTCTTTGAGTAACTAGCTATTGTTTGTGTTGTATTACCTTACGTTTAGGGAGTTGCAGTTGATTCTAAACACTGCTTCTTGGCTTTCTTTTTGGTCATTTTCCATACCACCTCCTTTATCAAGTTTTTGGGATTTTTCCAGTCCCCCCCCCCCCCCCCGTTTATTAGGGACCAAAGAGTATGCAATGAACATCTTCAACCTTCCCTACATACACCCAGTTTCTTTAACCATGGCCTCCAATAGAACTGCTCTGACAACAAAAGAGTCTAGGAACAAGGCGGGAACTGTTGGATGCTGATTGGCTATTTACATAACGAGTTCCATGTTTCACGAAAACGATTTCCATACTCCTTCTCTCACCGTGGAAAGCACATCGAGTAATGGAACCCAGTGTCGCATGAAATTTAAGAATGCAGGATAACTTGATAGATAAGGAATACTTTACTCGCAAATATATGGATGTTTAACATCAGA
>JAAAKM020004498.1:684-11659 GCA_010016025.2 Alatinidae sp. Z8VKAUB7J3 | reverse complement strand
AGTTTGTTTACTGAACATTATATTATTTAGCATATATTGGAAACAGCTCATAATATACAATTATTCTTATCACAGAGGCCATAAGAACTGCTTAAGACTGCATAACTTCAAAATCTTGCAACACATTGCAATTCTAATCATCTCTCTAGGTCATCTCTGGAAAAAACAAAAGAACTAAAAACACTTTTCTGTCCATTTTCTATCTTCAATCCCCAGAAAGTGATATGTTCTAGCGCCATATAGCCCCTCTCTCCTGGGAAAATAGTCTAATGATTTGTGTTCGATTAGTGTTAGCACCTGCCAACAATTTGTGTAAGAAGTCGGCTCCAGTTTTCAAGTCGGGTTTAGAAAATTTTTGCAATATGGATGGGCTTTTTTAGAAGTTTTTTGAGGCGTGGTCCCCCGTCAACGATTTTTCTTCCATAACTAGCAACTCTGCTCAATTACTGTCAGCTAAGGGACTGCTATATACAACCATCTTACCTTCGCAATGCACACTTCAACATGCTTGGTCGATGACAACGTATCTCCAGAAATATCAGCTCCACAAATTGGACAGAAACAGCTTGTAATATCCTGAGATGTGCACTCGTCTTCGAACAGGGAGATGGGATCGACACACGGGTTCCCTAAGAGAACCACCTTCGCTGGAAAAAATTAATCAAGACATTATAAGCGCACAGGAAAAAATGATATTTCAGTTTGTAAAGGACGTACACAGACCAAACATACCTTCTCAATTATGTATTGGATACCATTGCCCCTTTAGATCAACACCCCTTTTCGTGAAACATATATGGCGTAAATATGAAAACTGATGTTATACACCTAACGGTAACATTAACAAAATGTAAATAAGGAAATTCTTTCTTCAGAAGTTACTGGCGGTGCCATAGTACCAATTTACCCAAATCTTCTCTCGAATAACACAAGACTAATTGCTACTGCATTTTACGAGGCAAAAGGTCAAAAATAGTCAGACATGCGATTTGGACACTCTCTGCTTATTAAATATATAGTAAGTACACTCTACAAGAGCAACCATTGGATATCTTCAGCCGAAAGAAGGGCTTCATACACCGGCAACTTCTCACAACTTCAGTGATAATTCACAATCCCATGGGCCACCTGACAACTTTTCATGACACCCCAGAATAAGCAATAATAAGCAATGTACGTAAAAACTACGAAAATTGAAAACAGTCTTTTACCTTGCCGGGTCCGTCTTCTTTTTTGTACTTCGTGAAATCTCTATGAAGGAGACGAGGGTGGATGATACGACTTTATACTTGACGTTCACATTTATTAATGGGACGATTTCATAAAAGACACAGTTCGTATTCACATCTTCATAATCAGGTATAACAGTGCTTGTGATAAGACTACTGAAAGAGAAAACTTGTTACACAAACACTACCAACTTTATGACATTGTCATAATTGACTTTAACTTAAAC
The DNA here is from genome assembly GCA_010016025.2 of Alatinidae sp. Z8VKAUB7J3. Classification (NCBI taxonomy): domain Eukaryota; kingdom Metazoa; phylum Cnidaria; class Cubozoa; order Carybdeida; family Alatinidae; species Alatinidae sp. Z8VKAUB7J3. The sequence continues at coordinate 10,203 of JAAAKM020004498.1, read as the reverse complement.
TGTATTGTCTTCAGTGGTTGTTTAATGATGGTCGTCGTCAATTATTGCCTAAGAAAATTACTTCTACCAAAAAGGTTCATCTTACAAATAACCTTTATAGGTAGAGCGCCAAGAAGAAAACTACAATTTTGACCATGTTTCGTCTTTTCTTCGGGACTTCGTCAGGTCTTTGTTAACTGGAAGTCACAACGTTAATAAACTCTGCCACTAACATACAAAACATTTCTGTCACTAAGCACGAGAAGTATTGTAGGAAATAACCACGATGGAATGCTACGGCGAGGAAATTGAAACGAGGCAAATACGACGAGGGTTAAAGTTACTGCGGGCACAACTAGTACAAATGAGGCGAGTGTTAGGCAGCCGAAGAAAGGCAGATAATACAAACACAAACATGACACAAAAGCGCAACTAACCACTGAAATTACTAAAACTGATTAAAATGATGAGGAGAAAATACTACAACTTTACCTATTAAGAAAGAAAATATCATATCAATAAATAGATCAATCAATCATTAAATAAAATAATTAATAAATACAATCAATCAAATTAAGGAATATTGCTAACTTATCGCAAAAGTCTACGGCTAACTGACGGTGCAAGATGATAGCTACCAATATTTAAGTTAATGTTGTCCGTATATTGAATGATAGCTTCTTCGTTCAATTTTCTCAGACGTCGATCATTTTCATGTAATATGAGATGTGCTTCGTCGAACTTTGGAAGATGTAATGTTTCATTTCTGCGTGTAACTAGTGCATTTTCCGTGTCCCTTTAGCTAGTGCCGACTTATGTTCGCGTTTTCGTCCAGAAAAACAATTCGTTTCTACAAGGAACTTTGTAAACTCCTGTTGCTCCGGACTTTACTAATTCCTCCAGTGTACAAAGACACGAAGAAGTCTTGAAGAAAAGACGAAACGTTTTAAAAGCCGTAGTTTCCTTCTAGGCGTTCTACCTATAGTTTGTCGGTGTAGTTGCCACCGTAATATTTACAAGTAACCTTTACTGTACAAGTCCTTTTACTAAATAGTGAAACCTTTTATAAGCCTATCCTTGCTTCATCAATTACAATGTGCATAGGGTAATAACAAAGAAGTACAGAAAAGACGCCAAATGAAATCCCCTTTATCACGCCAGGGCCATAGCACCCATAGAGGCAATGGGAGCACACCCCTTTTTTTCTTAAAGATATGTTTTAAGAACCAATTTAGATGCATATTACACAATCCAATATAAGATCCTACCACCATTTCATGTTTTGTTTTCATTTTCAGCATAGTTGCTGATTCCTTTATAAGTAGAACTAATTTTGATATTTCAAAACCACTGATTTAAATACACCTGTAATTTAGCAGGTTATCTAAACTTAAGAAGCATCTTGATGTGACAAAATCTCTTTCTGCACTGAAATAAGTGACAATGTGCTACACCTGATAACCTCCACAAACAGACTGAATCACTTGATACTATTGCATGTCCACAACAAAGCACCTGAGCTTTTGCATATCCAAGAAATTGCAACAAATTTGCAACCATACCATCAGAATTACGACATGGATCAATCAGTAAATATTGAAACCATGGGTTAGTCTCTCATCCTAGATCCTCAAGAATAAGCTTCAGTCTTTTCGATTTATGAATGATCACATTACTTTTTAGCAAGATATTGTACACACTGAATAATATAATATAGCTTAGAACAAAGAATAGAAGCTTTATGTCATTAATCCTTGAAGATCAAAAGTTAACAAACTTTATTAATCTTATTTCTTTAATAACTCGGAAATCATCAATCCAGATTTAAGAATAGCACCTCATAGTAACACTTATTTTTATCCTTGTTTAATGGAAACCTAACAATTTCATACCAGCTCATAACTTTGGGAAAAGATGATTATAACACCGTTCTTTATAAGAGCTACTCAAACTTTGAATGCACAATTTAAACAGTTGACAAGAAGTAAGAATATGATTTTCGGAATAGTTGATGAGTTTCATGGTTAGTTCGTTCAGGGGATGCATCCAAAATAACTTTACGAAATGCAAATAACCAAGGTTTCTAATTAGTGAGTATATCATACCTATTTCACATTCTCAGAGGTATCATCAAGAAGAGAGGATTTGAAATGTTGATTTTGGAAAGAAAACTAAAGAAAATATGTCACCACTGGGGATTGAATTCATGGCCCACGCTTTTGCAGCATGCATGCTATATACTGAGCGAGTCCTGAGTCTATCCTATCATCCCAATTTTCATGCATTGCATGGCCCACTCCTCTGAAAGTGCCCTTGGGGGGTCTGGGAAGCAGTGGCTGATTGTCTAATATCTTTCTCATTTTCCATATTGACCAGGCTATGTAAGTATTTATAAACAACACCATTCCATAACTTTCTCTTTCTTCACTAGTAGGTTTCAATGTTGCTCTTTCAATTGCTGGAGCATGAATTTTATAATGCATTGTAATTATCATATCTTTGAAGACAAACAGGTTTCTAAACCTCTAATGGTAATTTTCTTATAAGTTATGATTCAACTTATTTACAACTGTCACAATATGAAAATGCAATTCTTATAACAATGTAAAACCTTCAGTCTCTCTTCACAAGAAGTGCTATCCAATAAGAATTCAGCTTTACTATTGCCTTCTTTAGATTCTTCTTCTCCGTGGCGGTGTCTTTTCTGTGTAAAAACCAGACATAGTCATCAGCTAAAATACAAAATGTTTGACAAGTCAATCATAGTTCAAGAAAGAATGACCTACCAATTTTGTCAGTGTTGTTTTCAAGAGTAGACGGTAACTTTTGAAAGTTGGTATTGGCAAAGGAGGAGAGTACAATTCATTGAATCTCAGGCATTGAAAGAAAAGGTAATGGCAAATATGGAGGTCTTAGGGTTCTTCCAAGTGCAGTGGAGTGGGCTGGTTTTAGTTCACTCAATTAGTATTTGTTCTTTAGTTGGCATACGAACCTTACTGTGCGGTAGCCATAATCTGAGGTAGCCCTGCACGCTTGGCTTGAATCATATTAATGATTACTAATATTCATCAGCTTTAAAGGAAGCCCAGTTAACATTAACGTTATTCCAGTCTATGAATCCAAGGGATACAGAGTACTGTCACTGAGGAAGTCTAGGAAGTCATTTATGTTAAATGCAAAGATGATACTGTAAATTATGGTGTGGGCAATACTAAGATTGGACACTGGAAGATGCATAGATTAGTTGTAAATTTGGACGGGAGATATGGGACTATCATGATTCTCATTAAAGCTCTATGCATCAAAATAATCTAAACTCTCAAAAGGGTATGGCCTTCTAAAATGTTGGTAAGAACCCACTGAGGCAATATGCTGTGGGTAGGAAGGCAGTAGCAATAGCTTTAAAGAAGGAATGCTGGTACATAAGAAACCAGATGTTTGGAGGGATGAAGTAGGTGCAGCTATAAAAGATATATATGGCAAATAACAAATAAAATGGGTTTGGTACGATGGTAGCAGAGCTTCATAAGGTTGGAGGTGTGACCTCTACATATGGCATTACAAAGTTTGGCAATATTACGTGCAAGACTCATATCTCATCTGATGATTGCAAAATACTTCACTTCAGTAAGAAAACATGTATATACAAGAGGGATTGCATTTGATTTCATATATTTTGAAAGGCTTTGATGATGTATGGGATTGTTTGATTATGTGGTGCAACTACTTAGATCCTTAACAATGACAAGGAGGCAAGGGTGAGAATGGAATGACTGAAAATTTTCTGTTTGCAAAGGAGAGCACCATGTAGCCTATTTCCCAAACCAAAATCAAAGAGTTAACTATACCTTGTCATAAGTCTTGCTGTGTAGCTTCTTCATCCTTTGATCTGCACTACAAAAGTAATCATGATAAAGATAACATTATATGTTAAGCATGCTTAAAAGATAGCTATCCATAGTATGCAGGAAATGTTGTGTTAGGGGGCCTGGAACAGTGCCCTGCAAGCCTACCAATATACTGTAAATTACCAATTTAACAGATCTGGCATAACATGAACAAGACATTCTCATAATCATGGGCTGCTTTGGACCAAAGAAAGGCTCCCTACCCCATTCTCACAATAGGATAGGAGATTGCAAAAGAAACATGACCACAATATCCCACTACCTTTTACCAAAACTGACAATGCTAGTACACATTCACTATTTTAGCAAGAACATTTATAGTGTCTATGATCTGGAGTCCACAAACTTTTGAATCATTAGCAAGTGACAGCAGAAACCCCTATTGTTTTCTAAGTTGGTATGTTTCTGGGATGACTTATACAACACATAGATGTTAAAGTTACTGCAAATGGAATCAGCATGATAATGAATTTACTACTATCATGAAATTCAACTAAGCTTTCACATCAATTTTAGGACTGTTGCTTCTTTATATCCTTTCTTTTGAGTATCTCAGCCCTTGGTAAGCTGAAAGTAAATCCCCAGCACCCTCTCGTGCAATATCCCCTATAGAGCATATATACAAAGCATACCTTCTTCTTGTGTTGAGATGATCGAGCTTTTTCACCTCACTCCAATAATGACTTTCAAGTTCCGCACTCCTGACAGACACACCACAAACAGGGCATATTACCATTGAGGATGAAACAGATTTCCTTTTTCTCTTCAAAGTCTGAAGATCCATTTCCTGCACTGTCATTGTGTTTTCTCCACTGCACATGTTATATGTATCTCCCACATACAAAGTAGTTTTATCCTGGTATGTCTTATTTAATGAGTTCTTTTTACAGAATTTTTCTGTGAATGCTGCTTAGTAAATAAATCTGGCCATTACGTAATGTAGAAATATTCTGGTTGTTTTCAGTATCTTGTTTCGATAACTTGCGTAGGCTTTGAAACATTGTTTGTTGACTGTGTCAAACTTATGTGACCACTTTTATCTCATTGTATTTTGAAAACCTCCATCCCAAACTATATGTAGAATACAGAGTAATCAAGATGTATATAAATAACAGTTGATCTTACAAAAAAAATATGTAAATATTGTAAATAAATTTTGCTTATCCTATCCTTGTCACAATTTTATGTCCTAACCTGGAGAACTGCATAGTGGCAAAGAAATCCGGCTGGTAAAGACAACACTTGGTTGCTTTCAGGTTACAACATAACCTGTCCTTATCTATACTTAACATCAACGAACTCTAGCATACAATTATCAATACTTATTTACAAAGACATGTAACCAATTCAGTATGACTAATAATTATGATCTTCAGTTGTTTTGGTACCAATGTGGGAATACATCCCTTTCAGCATTTTTGATGCTGACTTTGTCAATAATGGCACATTGATATCAGTGCATCAGTATCAGTTGTTGAATGTATGGCTGTGTGACCATGACAAAACATACAAAATAATAAAAAGGAACCAACTCACCAAATGGTAAATAATAATGAAGTTGAAACAATATAATGACAAGTATTTTAATTTGTCACAATAATAAACCACAAATCCAGTACCATATATACTTTCAAAATGTTTCGAATAAGATTCATAAAAATTCATCTGATGATGATGATGATGATAATGATGATGATGATGATGATGATGATGATGATGATGATGATGAAGATGATGAAGATGATAATGACAATAATTAAGATTAAAGGAATACAATGATTACAATCATAATGATTTTATGTACTGAGGAATAGTACAATTTTCCTACAAGGATATTTTCCTGGGTGGCTTTCTTCCGTGAGAGATTTTGGGGGGGAGGGATTTTTTTCACTAGAGACTACTTTTTTATCCTAGGAAAGTTTTTGATGGGGATTTTCTTTTTGGATTTTTACCTATATTCCTAATCACTATACGAAATCAGTTTTGTCATTATACTTTTCCAAATTATCAGGATATATAAAACAAACAGAGGCCAGTAATAACTTATTCATATATGTGACCATGTATGAAAATCAGATACTGATATACGGTAAAAATAAATCTTTCCAAATAAACTCTATATCAAGTAAACATACAATTTAAAGTTCAATTCTCACAAACTTCCACTCACTCAACTTAATTGAGAGGCACATATAACCTACAATTAAAACACACTGTGTGCCTCTTGTAGTTTCACAAAGGTCACCTACTTAAATTTTGAAAGTAAAAACTGAGCAATTTATTTTGTTCTGATTATATCAGGAATTGGAGAAAAACCACATTAGTGAAGAAATGTGGTAAGTACATTATGATGATACGTTTCTGGATTTTTTCCACATTTCAATACTTTTCTTTACTTTCTCCGTTTTTCGTCTTCTTTTCCCTATTCCATAGAGGTTTGATGGTTTGTCAGTGCTCTCCACCTGCCCCTGTCGTGTTCATCACCTTCCCTGAGGCCTACTCTTCTCATGTCCTCCCTCATGGATTTAAACCATGTTTTGTTAGGTCTTCGGCCAGGTGCCTCTAATTCCATACATATATATACAATTCTTTTGTCACAATTGATGTGCTCTGCTTCTAGTATGTTTTACACCATTGCCACCCATTATCTCATACAATTCCTCTGTTTTCACTTTTATATACCTTAATACACAAAATTAAACATTTAGATTAAAGATGCATTTTGATGGACATTCATTAACTTTTTTATCAGCAATTTAATGTTTGAACGACTAATGTTTTCAAATGATCAAACATTAATTAGTGCCATCGTTAATTAATGCATGTGTTAATAAATGACAAAAATCAACCATAACAAATTATTTTTCACCGGAGTGTTTTCTCTTTCCCTACAATTTACCTGATGCTAACCTAAAATGGGCTTAAAGGGCAACATTAGGGAACATTCACGCCCAGACACACGAAAATGATTTGCTAAAATGAATGTTTGAACGACAATATTTATTTTCCAGATTTGTAGTAGGGAATTTTAGCCTATAGGAATTAGTTTGGTTGGTAAGGAATTCAGGGAATACAAATCAAAGCTGTTAAAATGTATTATTGTGATTGAAACAAGAGGAAAATAAACCAACTCATCAAGTTATCTTCAGTCTAATTCTTTACCTTATTCATCTTCATCGGATGAGATTATCACCCCAACACGCTTAGGAGCAACAATATCTTTTTGATATCCGATGATCCATGATCACTTTCAACATCATCACCCTCTGCGTTTTCAGAAACGATGTCATCTGTATCTGATGTAGACAATTCAGCTTCTTTAGCATCATTTCCTTCAATGTAAAAAGCTAGATTCTCATGCTCAAGGTCACAGGCACTCTTATTCTCGCCTAGTATGTCTAGTTGTCATTACCCTCCAAATTTCATATAGGACTACCTCCAATACTGTCAATTGCGAGTCACACTATGCTGCAGTATCATGGTATACTTATAAAACAAAAAGGCTTAAATTTATGAACAAAATCTATAGACACTGCAAAATAACCAAATGTTTCCTTTTGAGATTTCAACATACAGCCTCCAAGGAAAATTTTAGGGGGGCCCATATTAGTGTAAAATTTTGGCACAAATCAATGTTTCAAAAATTAGTGCTACGTTGAAATTAACATTTCAAAAATTAATGTCAGCATCTAATTAATGTGGATTTAATTAACGTTTTTTAATTCCAAAAACATTAATTGATGTTCAATGTTAATTTTGTGTATTAAGGTATTTCAAAAGTCATTTTTATTCTTGGGTAGCCATTCCTGAGCAACCCAAAAATAGCTGACTAAAATTGAACCTACACTTCTCTGCTGAAATCAGGATCAGGTGAATAAATAACAAAATCTGCAAGAAAATAAACCATTAAATCCCTTGGGCCTGAAAAGTATTTGTAGGTGTATTTCAACATGAGCTTCTGCATCAGATAGTGAAAACGTTATAGACGAAATCACACACTAGTGGATTCGGCTTTGAGCACCCTTAATCTTAACAATCCTTCTGGTGGCTCATTCCTGGATTAAATTATGGTAGGCCCCTAATCAGACCATAAGTTGCGACCTAGAAACACAAATAATTTGCGATCTTTCCTCCTAAGTACGACTGTAAGTTTTAAATTGGTAGTAGATACACATTAAAATAGGGATATTATACCTCTCTTTCCCAGAGGAAGTACATATCTAACGACGCAGAGGTTCCGACAGCTCTTCCTACACCCCACCTTTAGTTCCTGGTCCGGTCCACAGACTAGACAATTCCTCAGTCTTTGGCTGCGTGGCGAATCCTTATACATTTCTTTTAAAAATTTGGCTGAAACAAGTTTTGCGACGAATTTAATGATTGCATACCAGATCTAATAGACTCTGCACAACTTGGGATGCGTTCATATAAATCATCATCAAAGTTCAGTGCCATACATAAACAAGGGTCTAAACGATCTAGCAGGATTTGGTGGAAAGGAACCCTTTCCGTTTGAGATTATTCTTCTACTAGATTACACGTTGACCACTCGTTCTCAACTAACCCTTAAAGGATATGCCCATTTCCGAAATGGCAATCCTGTAACTATTTTGGGAAGGTAGGCTGTAACTTTGCAAAACGAAATTGGAATCACCGAATGAACCATTGCCATTTACCGTTCCCTTATCTCGCATATATCTTAAGATTAAAAGGTTACCAGCTCTCAACTAACACGTGCGAAATACACAAAATGATTCCACTTCATCGTAAATTCTAATGGTCTGCCTCAGAGAGGGAAATATCACCTCATGTTTCCCTGTCCTAATTCTGCCCTGCCCTTGTAAACAAGCCCAACAGGGGCACTCAGATTCTCCAACAAAATAACAACAATGTTGACTGTCAAGTTCCTCTTATTCGCATCAATTTCCAAGAAAATATGAAAATGCGCGCAAGCACATTTGGGCAACTGTCGGTACTCACCTTTGGTAACGTTCACATTACGAGGAAAGGATTGATGTTTGCAAATGGAAAGGATCACACTTATTACATGTTTTCCATCTTTCGTTTCATCAAAACAAACGTAAGTGCAAAGTTGAAATTTGCGCTTTCCGCAAAACAGAGTAGCATTACCACAGGGAGCCAATGAGCAAGACAATGACAATACAAAACTACTTTTCTTCCTGTATTGTCTTGTTCTTCTTCTCAGTCTGTGACGAGCCGAGGCAAAGTCATACATCAGGCGTTGGTCGAGAGGGAGAGTTGGAGGGGTTAAGCCCCCTTCTCCTTCGGGTACTCATTGGTTTGTAGCCGTCAGCAGTCCAAGATATACCTAAACTGTACAGTCTTTCAATGCTCTCCTATGCTGACAAAAACACATTTGGGAACATATTGATATCTATCTTGATAGACTTGAAAATCCATTTTCACGCGATAATGGCCAAGAACCCTTCCCGGGCGAAAAGAAGACAATCAGTATCTATACGTTTAATCTTTAGATCAATGAATAACAAGAAACTGTGGCGGCGTCACCGGCTTCCTTTCGAGTTGATGGCACCCCCCGCGCCCCCCCCCCCCCCCCCGCGCCCCCCGCACCCCCCCCCCTCGCGCGCTTCCTCCTATCGTGGTAGTTATT
>JAAAKM020004497.1:0-11659 GCA_010016025.2 Alatinidae sp. Z8VKAUB7J3 | reverse complement strand
CACACACACACACACACACACACACACACACACACACACACACACACACACACACACACACACACACACACACAAACTTCAGCAAATTCTACTGCAAGATCCATGAATTAAAGTTTTCCCATTCTAGCCCCCTTCTTGTTCTACGTTCAATTCTTCAATACAAGAAAGTAAATGTAAAAGTGTTTTAATTTCACAAGACATCGTGGCCAAGCTTGATGATCGCATATCATATTGGTGCCTGCCAGTCAACTTATTTTTCCAGTTTCAGGCTCTTGAATGATGTTTCTGGCAGGGTTGTGCCATGGTTAAGGCAGCTACGCATGCAGCATGTAAAATACACTAATTCACAGGGGTAGGACTTGCATACAGCATTGTGGGTTGAAGAAAATTAAAAGAGTTGAGGCTCCACCTAACTTGGCACCAATTTCCTTCTACTAAAGACATGTTTTTTTTCGGTGCTTGTCTTTTGTCATAAGACCATATTTTATTTTCTTGTATTTTCTAGAACATTCTACTCATGTTCTACTCTATAGCCCTTTTAGCCAGCCCTATCCATGGCCCCTGGATTGTAGTCTCTTGCAACGGAAGATCTTAAGCACAATAACACACTATATTATTTACCCCTAACAAATGTTTTGTCCTGCAATCCCATTTCTCACCATTAACATTTTTGGGAACTGCTCAAGTTTATTAGGTAGTTAACACAAGTAAATGGTCTTAGTTAGAAAATAGTTTACATTAAAATTAAGATTAAAAATTGCAAAGATTTTCACCAAAACGCTATGTTGACTGTTGACCCTGGCTCACAAAAACCACTCTACAGCAGCATCTGAAAACCAACTTTCCTTACTGCTGCAGCTTCTTGCAGCACAATTGTACTAAAAGTGTGTGTTCCCTATTGTTCTGTGATTGGATGTCTCTTCTACCAAAAAATTACCTGTCTGCAGCTTGGTAATCTGTTTCGCTATGGTCGCTGAGCTTTGCATGCAAACGGGGAAGTACATTAAAGGCCTTTTATTTCACCAGGGATTGCAACAGGGTTTGGTTTTACAAGATCCAATAAATGAACATCGTCAAATGGTTGTCATGACAGCAAAAAGCACAGAGGACCTGCGCTTTCCTGCATGCATTCTACATTTGAGCTCAGTTCCTGAGCTGTTCGTGACCAGCTGCGGCAGGTCGTCTTTCACTAGGAAATGTTGGACAGGAAGGATAGGGTAAAGTCCTAGATACAAAAATGTAGGGCATTTTAACCAAAAACTAAAATAGATCTTGCAAGAATTTGATTTGACAGATATGAGACTGGGGGACACATCCCCAGTAGTGATGTGGTGGTCTTTTTTTTTTCAGCCTATGGTGTAAACATTAACCACGACTCATTGCCTCGTATTACGTGCAACTTTTTGACCGTAGAATAGCTAAGAATATTCTATGCATGTTATGCAATGACTATGTCTGATTGAAGCAGGTTACCTACACCTCTTACATTGAATTAGAAGGAGTAAAGATTTGGGGCTTAGCTTAGGTCTATATTCCTTTTTCATGAAAGTTTAAGGGCATGCAATGCATGTATTGCATTCACTGACAGCACGTCCCATGTTTCTGGTACTCCTAGTATTTTTATTTCAAGATTTATCCCACTATCAGATGCACCTTAAAAGTAACAGAAATTTTCACCCTAAGGCTTTTATTGCTGTTATGAAATTGAGATATTATGTATCAAAGAATGGCGCAGTGTCAAGATGTATAAGTGAAGACAATCAAAGTGCTGTATTTCTTATTTAATTGAAGAAATTGTAGGATTTAAAATAACACTTTTGGCCAACATACTGTTGCTCATGCACCTGACAGTTAAATTGACTACTTGGAATACATACCAGATGTCAAACACCTAGTGTATATATGTATACCTGGGAGTATATCAGTTTCCCCATTTAGGGAGTATGGGGAAGCTGATTATTATTTATTGTGTTTCTGCATTGAGAAAGAGAAGAGAACTTAGGTACCACAATGTTAGCAGACTATAAGGAAACAAAAATATAAATATGATGAGAGAAACAGCCAACTAGTGCATCTTAATTTTTGACCCTAAGTTGACAAGATGCAAATCTTTTATTTTTGAGATCAAGAAGTTGAGGGTTTTAGACTATAAATGTTTAACTTCTAAAATGCTAGAATAAAACCATACAAATAAGAACATATATATGTGGAAAAAAAGATGTACACCATATGCAACATTGAAGCAAGACAATGGTAGTAGTATGTGTTTTTCAGTATGACTTCTTAACTTTTAGAACTAAACTGTGATAAGCATTTCTCAATTTAGTGTCCCAGTGAGGTACCACCATCTTTTTGAAACATCCCTTACCATTTCAGCTCTAACTTTACAGTCCGCCTGAGCTTGAAAATTTCACCACCACCCCTCCCCCCCCCTCCAAGAAACTGATGATGGCTTGGAGGTTTTAAAGGGAGCTCCTACTTCTGCAAAGAGTCCCACTTGAATCCTCATTTGATGGGCATCAACGTATAGGAAGGTATAAGCCTTGAGAATCCTGCATTCCTATGAATTCGTATGTATGTATATTGTGGACTACTCTTTGCAAAACAATTTGAGTTTCAGATTTTGCTCTCATTTCCTTGCAGAATGAATATCAGAAGGTGGCGGCAACATCCAGTTGGAATCACAGACTACAGCTTCCCAGCGGGGACTTTGTGCAAATTCACAATGCAAATATCATTGTTCACTTCAAACAACTAGGGGGTGATGTTGATTGGACTGGGGAAGATTCACAGCGTAGGCCCTACATTGTACGCAGAGGAATTGCAGATATCAAGGATGAGATTCCAGAGGGTAGGAACTTTTTAGAAACTTTCCCTCATTATTATGAGTTTGTATACTGCATTTCAAGTTGTTGACACAATATGTTATACCACCATACTCACTGACATGATCAAAAAGTGAGGAGGGGGGAGGGGGGCAGTAGCAGCCATGTTACATAAGCAATAAAACCAGGTTTCTAAAAAAGCAGACTACATTGTAAATGGCTTTTACCAAGAAGAGTAATTTAAGAATGCATATCTTGACATATATCTATAGAGTAAGGGGACAGTGTCCTTTGGATTTGTGGAGACTGTGAGCTGAAATAAATTTGCTACATTTGCAAAGTTTATTTTGTCAGTTAAATATTTATGCCAAGTTAATATTGCGAAGACCAGACTTTGATCTTCTTATCATAAAAAATGATTAGGCCTATTGTGGATTTACACTGGCTGTTACCACAACTGACAGATGTTTGAGAGCATATTTAATAGATTAAAGGAAATATTTGTTTTTTAATAACTTTTATTTTGTTTTCTGCACATTTTATTCAGCATTTAGTTCTATAATTGTTTTGTAATCACTATAAATTATTGCGTATCAGCAGCTTTTTGTGGCCCATGATTGGATAGCTGGTATGTGGAAGCAAGCATAAATTATGTGACCTTGTTCCTTAATGACCTAGCAATAGTAAGGCTTAAGGGAGTCTCATTGTCCTTGGGACACAGAAAAGAATAATTGCTTTTTTCAAACAACGAATAAGATGGAGGCATGAACTCCTCTTTACTTTTGGTAGCATGCCATCAGCACTTTGCCATTCACATTTGTTTGTGGTTTTATAAAAACAGAAGATAAAGCTTTGTAACTTAAATCTTGTCAAGGCTGCATGCTCTTGAATAAACATGCTTGAGTTTCAGATCACGCTCATGCCATTCTAGCTTTCCAGAGCTGGGGTTTCTGTACTCTGAACTAATACTATCCACTCATGATTTAAGGTACTACATGAACAATTCAGACAACAGCAGTACCTATTCAAATTGTTTTAGAGTATTTTGATAATACAAAGCTGCTTGAATAATTGAACTTGGCTGTAATTACCATAAAATTCAATATTTATTATTTCTGGAAGATTTCTGTTTTCAAATGTAACAAGTTATATACCACTAATTGAACTATAGATATAAATAACCAATCTGTAAAAAATTGTATATCATCTCTCAGTGATGTTTTAAGCACCTTTTAATAATAGAGAGAGGAAACCAAAAGTAAGGATCAGGGCAACTGACAAGATTGCAGTTGGTTAAAAATTTAAGAATGGAAAATGCCATTGTCATGGAAGCAAAAACATCAATGGCAACTATGCTTGCATTATTGTATTTCTATATATATCTTACGGAGAAATTGGCAGTTAAAAGGAGCATAAAAAGCAATTGTAAAGAATGTTGAAGGGAATGATGCAGTGAGATAGACAATGGTAGGTTGTTTATAGGGGATAGGAAGGGATGAGGAGGCTGGAGACAAAGTGTAAGGCATATTTTGAATTATGGAGAGAGCTAGAGAGGCTTAATTGTGATAACATGATCATTTAACAAGAATGGAAGCCAACATTCTCATGAAAATGACTTAAGGGAGGCAGTTTGAATGTAGAATATCACAGGGAGCAAATGTTGAAACAGAACTTACTTGCAATATCATTTAATATAAGCTAATTATATCTCAGATACATTTTAGGAAGTGCATAGCATATTGGACATAAAGACTCTGATAAGACTTGACATTTTGTATTTTGTTCATACCAGAGGATTTCATAATAAAATGATTAAAAAGGTATTTTATTCTGTTTAAAATGCCCAGTAAATCGGAACCTTATGGCTGCTTCATGTGTTAGACCAATGATCACATAAAGGAGCATTGAAGCAGTGCTTTTAATTTAGAAATTACTTCATTTGCTTTCTCAGGTGAACCAGATGAAGTTGATCATCTGGTATTTGTTGTTCATGGTATTGGTCCAGTGGCAGACTTAAAATTCAGGCCACTTGAGGATTGTGGTGAGTTTGTTTAATACCTCTGCTTTGTGATTGCATACACCCATGAAACAATGCTTTATGAAAGTAAGTAGATCCCCTGTATTTTTATTTGTTTATGTTTCAACACATTCTTCTGTAAAATTTGCAAACATAATAAATTTTAGGTTCAGTGTCTTGTGCCAGCTGATGGTTATTTCTTCATGTATAAAAATTACAGTTATACATGTAGAACACTTTAAAGTGGCATATGTGTACAGTCATATTAGTATATATACATACTTACATTTTATGTAGCTGTGATACAAATATAAAATTCTATTTCCATGCTGCTCAATGGTGCCGAGTTTTGGCACTCAGCACAACAAAGCAAAACAGACTGCGATTAGTTGTTCCAAACTGAATACAAAGGTTTGCTCAACATCAAGCAAAACATGATAATGACCACAGACAGTAACCATTTGCACTTGTTACCATAGGTTACCAAAGCAAGGGTAACTGTCTCTACTTAGTGGCTCTTGTGGTGTGCATAATTCTAAGGGTATATAGTTTATGTAACCAATCCCAAGCTGAATGAGGTTAAATTGATTATTGCTCCTGATGAGATATACAGTCTAGGTAGGAAAATTTATACTTAGGTCTTTTAAACTAAATTTTAGCTTTCTACTTATCATATATTTTAGGAGTATATGTTAATATGTATACGTAGAACAAAAAATATTAAAAATATTGGTGGATATCTGAAGAATCTTAGCACTTATATTTGAAGATGGGACTCATGCTATTGTGTAGTATTGCTATTTTAACTAAGCCTTTAAAGTAGTTGGTGATATTCTCCCTTCCTGTTTTGTCACAATACCTCCCACTCCTCAGCTGGTGAATGCCGGTACTAGTAGATAGCTCTAGTCAACTTGTATCTCAATCACTCAATGCAAAGTGACATCAGTGTCTTTTCACCAAGTAAAGGGTACAAGGTTGATCAGATGATCTAGAGGCTATTCAAAATAATCAATAATGTGTATTCATTTTTATTAAGTCGTGTAAGTAATTGACATGAAGCAGGATTTTAATATTAATTTTAAACTAGCATTCTATGTTTGTGCATCCATTTTTCAGAGCCTGTGTCAATTCTCCTCTTCTAAACCTTTAAAGTAAAGAACATTAATAAAGGCCAGAGTAGGCCCTATGTCATTTCAGATTCATGTATTCACTTACAATGATTTTCTGTAGTTGCTACAACTGAAAGTATTCTACCTCTTGTAGTTTCGAGTTACCCTGCTACAACATATGACTGATGTTTCATTGCAGAGTTTTCATCACATGTGTACTTTGCATACTAATAAGATATTTAAAGGGTCTTGGGTTAGAAACGTCTTTTTTTGACAAAAGCAAATATAAAACAGGAGTAGCTAACATTAATGGTATTTTGTAGTCATGCAGATTTATTAACTATATCATTAAGGGTGCACACTGTTGCCTTCCATTTGTAGTTTACTGTGTATATGTTCATTTTAATTGTATTTTAGTGGATGACATGCGGCAGATAGCATTAAACTTGATGAACACGCCTGCTTTTGAAAGGGCTACATTTTCAGGAAGGGTAGAATTTCTTCCTGTAAAGTGGTATGGCAGTGTGCATGATGATAAAACTGGAGTTGACAGGTGAGCTTTTCTTCTTTCTGAACTTATTTGGTTGGTTGAATAGTATTGACGGCACAGTTTGTACAGAGGGAGGGAAAAGCCTTTAAATGCTAGAGAAGTAAAATCGTCTTGAAACTGTTTACTTAAATTTACAAATTTCCATAGGGTGATGGTAAAGAATTAATTTAATGTTTCCTGGAGGCAACTATCTTGAACATAGGCTTCTAAAACCTAAACTAACCAAAACTCTATTAGGCCTTGATACACATATGATGAAGCTTTGAGTTACAAGCAGTTTTTTGTCTTAGTCCTGAAGAGTAAGGGTATGCCTGACTCCAAGGCATTTTAGCTGGTTTTTTTGTCCATTTCACTTTCATCAAAAATCTTTGAAAGAAATTTATGCAATTGAGAAGTAAAACTGTATTCCAATAATTCTTTAAAAAGGTTTGCAAGAAATCCAGCACAGTAACCAAAGTAACCATTGTGCATTAACAATATATAGTGTGCTAAAGCCAGGAAGATGTGACATTTATTAGCCCAAAAAATGTTAAACTTTTTGTTAAATCATGTTCCCAACTATTACTTTTGCTCTGAGTAAGTTGAAGTCTTTTTCGTTGGTATTTTGACTTTTTTCTTTCATGCTGTGCAGTGCTTCACATTACTGGAACATTTCCCCTGGTGACTTGAGTGTTTGAACATAATGATGTAGACTCTAAATTGTTTTATTCATGGCATTATCAATGAGGTTCATGTTATATTACTCCCGGTTATTCCCAACAACAATTTATGTATTCATTTCTGTACATAGGCAGTTGAAGTCAATCAGCCTGTCCAGTGCTGGCAAATTGAGACAGTTTACAAATGACACACTGACCGATATATTATTTTTCTCAAGTCCAATGTATTGCCAGGTAAGAATAACGGATTCTGTTACATATTAATCTAACTTGTTAGGGGAAACAATTTACCGCTTTTATCATCACAACAAGTGAAGGCATTTATTATATGAAGAAAGTAATGTGCTGTGGTGGCTTTATGCTGCTAAGTAAGCGTGCCTTTTTTCTTTCGAGTTTTGTATTTCTTTTCACGTTAGCAGTCTATGTAGACTCCATCTTTTGTAGCTCGCCCTCCATTTTACTAATATACCAACCCGTGAGAGCCTTATTTTCGCGTAACGTGTGGCTGGATATGATATCTCGCAGTTGAAGAACTGCTGGAACATGAGAACTAATGTATCTCTTACACTCATGGACTTTAATAACGCAACCTTTCCACATAATCTCGATAAAAATGACCGGAATCATGAAAGGCACCAAAATGGGCTTCTATTTCTGGTGTTACTCGGTATCTACCCCTTATGTCCTGTCGACGGGGAGTTGTATAATCCACGTCTCCGAAATCATAAGTTTCAAAATTGACTTCCTGTTGCAATGGCGCTAGGCATGTTTGCGTCAATGAAAGGATGATTTGGGGGACGTAAAGGGGTGATCAACAAGGTAATATAACTCAGTAAGAGAAACATTGCATAGCGTGGATCCGAAATTTAGTCTAGTTATTAACATTCCGTCATGCGTTTAAAGTTTTCAGAATGTTAATGATGCACTTTCGAAATAAACAAAAGTTTAGATTTTGGCTGTATGATCAGTTGCATCAATTAGCCACTTTTAAGGCGCTAGTTATGTTGATTTAATGATTGATACATGCCACGCATGTGATGAATACTTTGCCATAACCGCTGTGACCATGTCAGCAAGCAAGGAACAACTTCCTTTTCATCGCCTTTGCTTGTCTGACACGAGCAGCTTTTGAGTATTTATTCAACTAAGGTGGATTTCTTGATCATCGTTTGACTATCAATTTGGAAGTTCCCACTGCGATCAGTTGTTAATTTATAAGCTTCGTCTTAACGTAAAAAGGTTAAAGATAGCGGTTCTTCCTGTCAGACTTGGTATGGTTCAGGACATGTGACTCTCCAACTTGTGACAACCTTGCCATAGAAAACACTTCTTACTAGGGGAGCAGCGCTCAAAAGGGTGCTTGAGACCTGCGAAAATACTCTAGGCTACGAGCTAGAAACAAGTGGTGGCATTGCTATCCTTAGGGTAAACATTAAGTTTGATAAATGCTGAACTTTTACCTTCCTCGATCTATCTTGTTACGGATTGAGGTAGCAACGTATTAAGTTTGCAACCTTTCCAATATCAAGGAAATAGGTACAGATACCATCCCTCTGTCTCTTTGTTGATCTTAACTGAAATTATTGATTATACATACCCAATAGAGCAGACGTTTGCTGCCCAGTAGCAAGATTTGAGCCATGAATTGTCGGTGCTGACATGTTACCCGAGAGTAATCTAACATGACTAATACTTTTTAATCAATTGTGTTTCAGGCAATCAGTGATACAGTTGTAAACGAAATGAATCGCCTTCTGTCGCTTTTTAAGACCAGAAATCCGAATTTTAAGGGGAATGTATCTGTGTGTGGTCATAGTTTAGGTATGTATTTAAACTTACAGTTTTTCAGTAGCAATCGACTTGTTAGATTTCCAGAAACATTTTGAACATGGGCCTGCCCTCTTTAAATGCCTATCAATTATGTACCGGGTAATTATGATATTAATCATGATATTTTCATTATAACCTATACGTTCTACCAAGAGGACGTCTCTACACTTTTACTGTGAAGACCGTTTATTAACCGGATACTTGCTATTCAGACACTTAAATATTTGTTCTATGACTATTCTAGTAAAAAATGGAGAACTCTTGCAAGAATTCCAACAGGCACTTGTTATTAGTATAGTAATAATTTTTTTTTCTAATTCTTTTAAACTGTTCTCTCTTATTAAAATGATTTCCCTGAATCACAATATCAGTACTTTACCTCATCATCTTTTTGGCACCTACAAACGTCATTACTCTTGGCGTCACAATTGTGTATTCATTCATACCTGAATTCATCGATTATGTCGAATTGCCATTCCAAACTACTGTAACCTATAAGCATTTCTCGCATTTTTCATTTTGTTTTTCTGATTTCAAGACGTCTGATTGATCAAGAGTTTTAAAGAAGATATTTGAATAGGTTATGTTCTTTTTGATCAAAGAAAGTAATTAAGTATTTAAACTGAGTATACCATTGACTCCAATCTTATTCCCTCGTTTCCCGTTGTTCCATAGGTACATGCATTTTGTTTGATATCTTGGCCCACCAGGTAAGCTTAAACATTGATACTAAATATGTCATTGCGTTTCGTGGGCATGACTCCTCGTATCCCGTCCATGACCTTAACGAATGAAGAAGTAGAATTATGTTAAATCTGTATTACAGGCAATAACTGTCTCCAGATTGGCTCAAGAGAAATAGTCGTAAATATTATGGGACAACCTTTGCCTGCCACTTTTTTTACATCAGTGATTCCTAATTAAGGGTTCGCGATCCCCGCTAGGGTGGTTTACGGAGAAACATAAAAGCAGCACTGAGTTCATCACATTTAATAGTGAAGAAAACGTGGAAGTCGATGACGATGTGCTCGAGATGATGAAAACGTCGCACTTGTTTATTGGAGAAGTTGTTTCTCTTCCCCCCGATCTAAGGGAATTCCATGATTTTTACTAAACCGTTTTGCGAGGAAAGGAGTAAGCTGTTCATAATTTTGTAGAGAAATACCATTTGTGGAGGAAATATATGCTAACATTTTGAAAACAATTTGAGAAGTATTACATTTTAATGTGAAAGTACTATGTCTCCTGTTATTGTCTCTACAAAGTTCGTTCTTACACAACTTCATCTCTGTATCTGGGCCAGTCGTAACCTCAAGAGCCTGTCAGGGGGTTCTTTGGCTTCTCTAGAGGTTGACTTGATGTTTGAAACATGACCTTGGTATTGCCCTTTTTATGTATTTTCATGTTATCTCATTTCGGCGTAATTGTTTAATATTTAAATAAAAGATGAATCTCTAATATCATGAAACTATCGCTAGAAGGGAAAGAAGTTAGCAGAGGGCAAAACCCTGCAAATCAAAAGCAGGGGTGTCTGAGCACATAGTGGAAACACCCTCTTTGAATTACCGGTGCCACCTCATGGGGGTGACTTACGAATTCTTGTGACCCGTTGTACCTCTTACTGTAACGCTGAGAACGGGATGGGTGTTAAAAGCAACGAGGAGTACCAAGCCATTTTCTAACTTGGCTCTTCTTGGGCACATGATTAGTCTTTTGAGACACATAGAAATTGCCACACATCTGTTAAATTTTCTTCAAAGTCGTTTCTTATAAATGCAATGCATCTTACTGTTGCTTAAGATAAGTTGCCTTTGTTGTTCTCTGATGTTCGCTCGTTGATTGTTATATCACCTTATGGACAGGTTTAAACTGTTGGTTTGCCTACTCGTCCTTGCAGGGTAATAAGCAAGATCCTGGTGATGACGAATTTGAGGAAGATGAGGTAGTAGAGGAACCCGTGGACACTACCTCTCAAATATTGCAAAGGTATCACATATAGTTAGTTGGAAAATTTCTCGCAATAGTATTGAAATGGCTTCAAGCTAAGTTTGTTATGAACTTTGCAAAACCCTATTGAAACTGACCTATTGTGGGTACACCCCTACCCCTGTGTAATTGTCATCATAATAACTCACACCTGTATAACAAATATCGCCTTCCATGGAATAGGAAACAGGCAGAAGGGCTGAATCGTTTAGGGAACTTAACTAATGCCCCTTGTAGTTACGATTGCAATAGGTTCCAACCCCCGGATGACTTTGTCAAAAATTCATATATGTTACTTTTCTACGAAGAACTGGAAGGTGCCCGTAAATAGGTTAGAGACTCGCTTTCCATTGCTGTAGGCGAAAACGCAGACAGTATTTTGATTAAATGATAACTATATGTGTAGGATGTAGTGCAACTTAACTACCTTGTTACCATGTTCGTCAAGCCGACATGTCGACATGTAGTAATGATCCGCAGTCCTGCGCCACTGAACCTGTCCTTGGCAGCTCCTTCAGCTTTGTACCAGTACATAGTCCTCGTATTCAGATCCTCTTGCGCTGCTGAATACCACGACTGTTGGGGGGGGGGGGGGGGGGGCAAAGCTACATTTTTTTTTGGGGGGGTTTTTTTTCTGGGGGGGCGGGGGGTAAAAATTTCAAAAATCCTTTTTTTTTTCAACC
>JAAAKM020004496.1:0-11661 GCA_010016025.2 Alatinidae sp. Z8VKAUB7J3 | reverse complement strand
AATATCTATATGCGATTTAGACATGATGTAAGGCTTGGGGGAATTTCGTGGAATTAACATTCCTTCTAGTTGCTAAATATTATAAGCAATTATATAGAACTGATTCAGATTACTTGCAATTACTTGAGATAACATAACTTATCATTAAACCTACTTGAGATTGCTTTAGGATTTTACAATTATTTGAAGGGTATAAGATTATTTTGGGATTGAAAATAATGATAATATGACATTAACACGAGAATGTGACATCATTTTAATGATTACCAAATTATCTTGACATTACTCAATATCACGCACGAGATTATTTTTAATTATATGCTACTCCTCAAGTTTGTGTCAAGTTTACTAGCAAACAAAACAATTGTATAAAGCTGAACATAGGGTATCGATTTTCTCAAGGTTATATGAAAGGATTATGGTTCATTCCTTAAGTCAGAGACTTTTCAGATACCCATGTGTTAAAAAGAAGATTTATCTGTCCGGTAGCACTTGAATTTTGGCTTGTTATAATTAAAAAGTTAAGCACTAGATTGCACTATTCGTTGATACGACTACAGGACTCCACTCATTGAACACGTCTGAATTCCTTCTATGTCTATATACAGTAAGCACAAAAGTCAGAAACTAATTGCCAATCCGTAGAAGTAATCTTTGTTGAATACAAACGTAAACTGCAACGGTTGACTGCCAGTTTCTGAATCAAATTGCCAGGTACATTATTCAACACTGGGTGTTGCGGAACACCTTTGTGTTCCTTGATGAAGTTTCCAAATCATACAGAGGCTGAACAATACAAATACATAATTTTCCTGCTGTTGTAAATGCATAGGCCAAGGAGTTCAATTATATTGTAGGCATTTTCTAGCAGTAACAGGCAGTGATATAGATCTTTCCGTACCGCGAAGACACATCAAAATTCGGGCCTGGAGCCTAGCGATCTCATGCAAATGGCGTCACCACAAAATATTCTGTCTTGTTGCCTTAAAGTGTTAAGCAAGAGACCCATTGTCGTCTGTAGTAAACAAACCCGTGGTCATGGTCCCCTTCAGGAAGGGGAATTTCGGGACTTAAAGTTTTTTTCGCGAAAACGGATTTTTACGGAAAATCACAACTATACTGGGGGAGGGTATTGACAAATGACAGCAGAAGGCAGCAGAACGTGTTTCCTGGTTTTTAATAACAAAAGTTCGAATTATTTATTGCATTTATCTAAGCTTGCCCCTCTATTTCCGGTCATTTGGCCTTTGAAAGCCAACGTTTACTTAAGAAATGAGTTTTGTAATGAAGGATTTCGTCACACATATAAGAAATATCTTCTTTTAGTAAGGTTATCTGCAGGCCGGAAATCCATGCAAAAGCCCTTTCTATCACATATGAACAAGTTTTGATAGTGTAATATGATATATAGCTGTACTTTCCAGGTCGTTAATCAAGTCCTCCGGCGTCGATTTTTCCAACTTAAAGACAGACATATGTGCTGGGACATAAATTCCTTGACTAGATCTCCCTCTCCATTTCCCTTATGTAGATGCTGTACAGTATAGTGTACATACGCTACACAGTGTAGTGGTATGTGCTATCCAGGGTTATAGGCCAGTGGGGGCAAGGTGTGCAGCCCCGTACGAGCTTTTAGGAGAAAACACCTTCCCTTTGTTTCAAAAATTTCATTCCATGGTTTCAGAATGTTCCACCTACAATGCTGGATTTAGAAGATGGTTCAGATTATGATAGGTACAATTTCAAAGGAGAGACTCGTGTTTCTGATCGTAAAACTAAAATGTCGAAGTCTTGGATGTGGAAATGATTTCCGTTAACCAGTCCAAATAGGTCTACAACGTGAGTTAACTAACTTTGGAGCATAGTTGGTGTAGAGAACAAAGTCGCTGTACACAAATCTTAGTGTATTCTGAAGGAAAAAGTTCAATCCACTTGCAGCTTCCTCATGGTTTTGTCACACCGACTTATTTAAATGATAGCCTGTGAAGTGGTTCTCCGTATTTTCGGCCGAAGAATAAGGTTGCCGGTAAAATAATGCAGCAAAAAGATAAAAGAAAAGAGCCTGTAAGAAGTACAAACAAAAATGGGTAACTTCACGTTTACCAGTGACAACGGCCCTGTGTCGAGTGAAAATTTTGAACTGTCGTTTCCACTTCCCGATCATAATTCTTAAAGGAATGTTGCAATAGTTGTTGCAAGATAATAGTGATGATCTACGGAAGTCGCAGCTAGTGGAAATGTTCCACTTTTTCTTCGCAGTGATCTTATTTACTAGAGGAGTAAATGTAGTTTCAATACCTGGTCAATGTTAGAATACTTTCCCCAGTGTAATTCGTAATCATCCTACCAACTTCTGAAGTGTGGAAGGTCAGGTGAACAATGATATGTCGTTGAGGTATCAAATCCACGTCGATCGATTTTGCAAGAGTACTAATTATCAATCGAGGCCACAATTAAAACTAATTACAGCCTTTTTAAAATATACCTCTGCTAAATTTATTGATGTCTAGAAGGGGTAACACTGAAGTACCGTTTCCTAAGGGTGTAAGGTTAGTGTTTGCTTTTGTGGTAACTGAGCTCATAAACGTTAGATCTCCATACTTTTAATTCCCAGTGGGATTCAATCTTGAATTTAAAACAGTAAATTGAAGTATGGCAATTAAACAGTGCCCTCCACCCAAGTTGTTATTTTTAACTCCTTTCTGGCTAATTTATTTTTCGGGAAAATATTTTAGTCAGTTTAAATAATACTTATTTAGATATTTTACTAAGTAGATCATATATCTTGGGCAGATATGTAAAGTTACCTTAATTAATGGACCAGAATTATGTTGCTTGAAAAATACCTCTTCCAAAGACCTTGATATATTAAGTTATGAAATATTCCGAATGTTATCCTTTATCCCTGTCCTTCACGTATTCCACCGTATGCTGGAGGCAGAGGCTCGTTGAGGTATTTGAATTATTGATTCTGAAAGTTTGATCTGTTGAGAAGGAACTGTCGCCCCACACACGAGTTTTCTTAAATTTGATATATATGGAATGGAAGATATAATGAGAAACAGAGTAAAGTAAATACAAAACCAGATCCGTTTTTTCTTAGCAATGAAAGAAATGTTTCAAAAGCTATATTTGCAGACTGTTCTATCATTTATTTTCGTCGAAGGCCTTGCAGTTAAAGCGTATAATTCTACAGTTTTTTAAATATCTTGATGAAAAGGAGATATAATTGATCAAGTCACATTGCGTAGAGGCTTGTCTCTAAAATTGCGTAGAGCTCGATGTCGATCTCTGCCGGTGGACGATAAGGAGCTAATGTGGCAACGAGAAAAAGCGAAGTATGATGTCATCGAGGTCACCTTAATCCGGTTGGCATAAAATGAAGGCATGAATGCGCAAGCCCTGGGCTCGAATTCCGGTGATAACATAGCGCTATTTCTCGTTAAGCGTATTATATTAAATACCCCTTCCGAAGAAAATGGACCTGCTCCTATGTTAATTAGTTCTCATGCACAGACAAGCCCAGACAAGCCCAGGGATGAATCAGTGGAATTTCCTGAAACTTTTATAATAATTTTAATGTGACTGCTATCTTCTTCGTATTATTCAAAACTGATGATTGTTAGCTGCCTTTACTTTTGGAATTGGTTTTAAAAAGCTAACTGCTACAGCCCCCACTGCTAACAATTGACCGTAATATTGCTGCCTGTAACTGACACTCCAAATGGTAATACGTCTAGATAAGATATGAGAAACTTTAATTGCTTACTGTAGGCACATGAGAAGCCAGAAATACCTAAAATGCATTTGCATAATACACTGAAATATTCATGTTCTTTATCTCTGTAAAAGAACCTACGTCGTTATTATCCAGAAGGTGCACAGATGCTTTTTCATTATGAGGTTTCTTTTAGCAGAGTTCCTTTGTGGTTATCAACTTAACAGAGATAAGTAAGGGTCATGCCCGAGCGGAAAGATGCTTTGTTTTCGCCCAAATCGGTTTCTCTTTCAGCTTGTAATTGCCGTGGGAAGCCTTGCTGAACATAAGAAACGTGCTAATTTCGTCTTGTAGAGACAGACGGTGACATGCGTAAGCAGTTTACAATAAGGCAGCTGAGACTACCAAGGTACCACTGCACTTTAACGCAACTAAAGGGGTAGGGGGTACTCCACCTTTATTACGTTCTACGGTGTAACGTTATCTTAGTCCCTCCACCTCCAATTAAATTTAATTCTGTTTGTTATTCACCGGCAATACGAAGGACGTATTTATTTCATTATCAACTCATACTAAGTTATGGACTGCCGACAGCCGTCCGTTATTACAGAAAGCCATTTGACATCCCTCGCAGTCTGTTGCAAAAGTACAGGCGTTATCGAAAATTGCTTTGCATATTTTGCATATACCTGGCATATCTATGCTCAATATGATTCCAAAAATGCGTGTTAGATTGTTTCGGTCTATTTTCATGTACACGTGTTTTTTTATAGACAACTCCATTTTCAGGGTCAGGCCTCGAGTTGCTTAGCAATTTTCCAAAATCAGGCCTGGAGTTGCTTAAGATGATGCTTAGGTAACACTACAGGTTATCTTTGAATTTTGTTGTGCTGTCGGTTGACAAAATGTAGCTCCTGGCAGTTGGTGGTTGGATCTTTGATGATGGTTGTATCTTTGATGATGGTTGGATCTTTGATCTCTTTGCTTGACACATTATCAACAGTGTGATATTTGTTAGATATCAAACAGTTTGTAATCAATTCTTAATGAAAAAGTTTCTTGATTTGTTTTTCAGGCGTTTTAAAAATTGCCTCTCCTTAATTTGAGGCCTCGAGCTTCTTAGCTTGTTGCTTAGAGTTTGGACCAAATCGAGGCCTCACACCTAAGTAACTGAGTTGCTTTTAAAAAGAAACGTGCATTTGTACTGTATGTCGTTTGTATGTACTTTAGTGGTGTATTTTATCAGGACATTCGAAATTATTGTTTGACAGATTGTTTTACCAACTTACCAATTATTGGAGCCACTTCCTCTCCTTTACAAACTCACATCCGGTCATCACTTCCTGTAGGCAGGCACTTAGCAATCGTCGTTACCTATAAATATTTTTCAAACTCAGTGATATGAAATTTGAATACTAAAGTAATTCTTTGAATCTAACTTACCATCCTTACGTAGCATAAAACTAATGAAGTACTAAATGTGAAACGAGCGTAAAGTTCGAATATATTAAGGGTCATTGCCAAATCAAACATTAATATACTTTGACGGTAAGATTAATTTCTGTTGATGGAGCTGCTTCGAAAGTAAGTGGCACATGTGGCGAACATGAGGTATCTACGATTAACAGTTGTAGGTGCCATCCGCGACTCGCCCTTCTGCTTTTGACACGATGCATCTGAATTGTTCGCACCTGAATGACTTTGTAATCAGAAACTTCACTAATGACAAATCGCTTTAACCCAAGTTGTTCACATTTCCTCTTTGATCCGGTAATCGTATTCAATAGATCTCAGATAGATCGTGATTATTAGTAAGATAAACCACATTAGAAAATTTAATGTCCGTTACACTTGGCTGACATATTGTTTCATGTTAAAACTCTTCCTTTTACTAAACTCTGTCCAGAGATTTTTTTTGACAAGAATGCTACATGGGGCCTGTCAAAGGAGTATTTTTTCCACCACCGAACTTGTCACACCTTAGGTCACGCATAATCAATAGTTGCTTTCGTTTCGTGAAAGTACTGTTTTGTTGCTGTGCTGGCTGACGTTTAGCTTCGCGGCTTCTTTCTTGAACCAAAGAAAACTCAGGCAAGTTTTTGAGATCTTTGCTGAACCATTTCTGATCTTTGAAAACATGTTAACCATCTCCACAGTTTTGAGAGGTCAAACAATATTTTATACTAGTAGAGACCAAGGAGGAACTGTAAAGTCTCAGTGGTCTGGCCTCGGTTTGCAGTAGAGGCGTGCCCGTTACCAATGTGATTGCACGGATATTAGGGTAAAATGGGAACTACGGATGGTACACCAGATAGATATCTGAAAGAATATCATTTCAGTACATAGAAACTTTCAGAAATATTTGTCGACGTACGAATAAGCAACTATCCCGTCGTAGCAGTTTTGTGCACTTTCAGAGGAATATAAACTTGCTTCACTTGTGGAACCGTGATAGAGGAACTAACCCTAAATTCCTTGAGTTTTAGTGTACACATTTTTTTAAGGTTTGCACGTTTACAGAACATAAAGTTGTACAAAACAGCGAAAAAATATTTTTACAAAATTCTTTTACAAATATCTTATCTTATTTTTGGATTTCTGTCGCTTTAGGTACTTGCACAGTTTGTTGTTGTTACGGAAAACAAATGTAAGAAATCGCGAAAATATCTCTTTACTGTACGAAAATGTTTTTACTACTTTGTGCGCTTTCCACTCGATATATTGATATATACAGTAGAAATTGCATAAAATAGAAGATTATTTGTGCACAGTAAAGAGATATTATCGCTATTCTTCCACGATAATTTCGCAATACTTGCTGCGTATCGCCTTTCTAAGATCGCTCCTTATTACACAGGCTTTGCTGATAAAGTCCATGTTATTTGTGATAGTATGAATTGACCCATTTTAGACTAAAAGGGAAGTTCTCGTTTTCCACAAAACTATGCATTTTAAAAAAAGAAACATGAAGACGTAAATTTACAATGTAATAACGTCCTGTTATGTAGGATTCAAAAGCAGGAAACCTTGAAGGCATGGATCACGCTTTTCTGTTAAGAAACATGTATGAATAAGATGAGGCTATATTTTACAAACAATATGAACTTTTCAGAATGAAAGGTGTCTTTTAGATATGAGCACATGTATAAGTAGAGATTCCTCTTTAAATCCCCTTTCAGTAAAGATACCGTTATTCGTACCTCGTCATTGTAGAAACAGCAGTAAGATTGTAGAACCAGCAAGAAAACATTAAATAGTCTTTGTAACCATGGAGGTCACCTTACTAAGTGAGGTGGCTTTCAAACTTAATATTTTGAAACTATCAACAAGTATATTGTTAATTGTTCTGTTTACAACTAGCAGTATCCTAGTGAAAAAAGACAGCTTCATTTTCCAATAGCTGCGGTGAACCATTTATGGTGGTTATTAAGATATATGAATCAGGATAGAATGGACGAGATTTAATCATTGCATACGTCTCCCTTATCTATAACGTGTTTTGACGGCCAATGTTACACAATCTATCAATGTAATATAGTTATTTCGTCCGTTGAGACTCAGTGATACCTGAACATACGTTTGTATTACCAAAACCATATTGATATGTTAATATTGTTATTATTATGTTATTATCTCACTACTGTTAGTATCATGTAGATTAAGAAGATAAAAATAGATTTTTATTGTACTGAGACGTAGTTCATATTGTACTGAGACAAAGTTCATTCCTAGTTCATCATGCTTGGTTATCAGTGGAGATAACATTGGAGATAACGTTTTCATTGCTGATATAAAACCATCGACATAAATAGGGTCCGTTATATATCAAGTTGTAAAACGTACATGTACAATCTAAGTTGAAATTTATGATTTTCTGATTTTATTTATGATGTTTATTATATGATTTCTAGGCCCTGGAAACTTTTTGCTTTTCGTAAATACTGTTATAGAGCAAAAGTTTTGAAACAACAAAAGTGCATAGTGAGATTTTTGGACAATGGTCTCATTTTAGGATAATTTAAAATCGAAGGATGAATGCTTAGATGCATAGCATACAGAATGTTTTGAAAAGTTGAGAATATAGTTTACATCTAAGCTAGAATTTGTTGAATTTACATGTTATGTGTTAGTATCATGGTCATAATCCGTTATGATTAATATTATGTTTTGGTGGTACTATCATTATCTCATCATTGCAGTGCGTATCTTACAAATATATAAGACAAGGTTTCATAGGAATAATCCATCTGACTAGTCCCCCGTGGTAGTTAAATTGAATGATGCAATGTTAAGTATATTTTGCCAGACTGAGCGCTCCTGTCCCATCCTTGAGCCTCTATCAGCAACTTGACCTGTTACTGCAGGTGTTTGACCACCTGGGCATCTGTTACTAGCAATGGAGTGTTGTATTGTAAATTAGTGTTTTCATTATGACTTAAAGGCGTGTGGAAGAGAGAGATGAGACATGGCGAGTGCCATTTACCTAGTATATGTTGATGCTATGGCTGTTTTGAAACACGAATGATTATAGAGTACTAAAGTGTGACGTCACGATTTAATGAATATCAGAAATTTGATACGTTTTTGGATTCTGAAATCATATCCTGGGGAGCTGTAACCTTGGTAGCATTGGCTTCGATTAATGTCGCAGGACCATATTTGCTTCCTAACATGACCTTAGTGTTGTTAAATATTTAACATAAGAGCTGAAAGTCTTATATTGCAAGAGCTATTTTCTTGGCTCTCCTGCATCACGGTGGCTCCTCTATTCTCCAACCAATTGTAAAGCGAAATTGAGTGTATTTGCTGGTTTAGTAATTAGATATAACATATACTGACTTTCTTGTAGACAAATTTGTCACCATCTCCCGTTATAGGTAAGCTGAACATTGTGGACGCAATGTTCATGTGCTTATAAACTTGATCCGAAGTGCCATCGGTAGATCTTCCGTTGATGAGCATCAATCCAAGAAAAGCATTAGTGACAGAGAGCTATATTTTTCCAGTGTCATTACAAAGAGGAGATCGTGTGTCAGCCAGAGACCGCGGCGTAAAATTGTTTTGGGGACTTAGTGATATAAGTGCCGATGATACATGCGTGGTTACTTTAACCCGTGGTGCAATTCTTGATTTTACATTAGAGAGCTTTTGCGCTAGTCTTATTGTTGCATTAGTTTTTTATTATTTTTCGTTGCAGCTCGACTTGAAGAATCAAGACTCGAATCTGTATAAACAGTTGAGAACGATTGACTCTCAAATACAGAGACTGAAAGCTGAAGTAAGGACGGAAGAGGAGAGAAAGGCGCAATTATTAGACTATGAAGACGACTATGATAGCGATGATGATATATATGCCCAAGGACCCCAACAACTACCACTGTCACTGGACAAGAACCATAACCCGATACATGCAAAGCACAAAGATACCATCAGTAGTCATGTTACGCATGAAAGATACGATTCTGGCATTCTTGCAGATGATGGGGGGATATCAGAAGATATTGTAGATGGTTCTAATGACTTAACAGATCGAGGGACTAATGAATATGTTGGTCTGTCACCAATAAAAGCTGATAGGCCGCAGAAATGCATAGTATCAAGGAGTGTGACGCCGCAAGCGGAAAAACGTTACGCTACGTTTGTTCTTACTACGCCTAAACAAGTCAGTAGTGACGAACAAAAAAAGAGTTTAACGGGGAGGTCCAACTCACAAAACATTGATTACACTGGGATCCAACAACTCGCTCAAGAATATATTCCAGTCACTAAAACAACAACAAATAGCTTTCCAATGAGTACCAGTAGAAAGATGCAAAGCTGTTCTCGGGCACTGTCCGACAAATGTCTTGTTTCCAAAGACGAAACAAAACTTGTTGCTAAGAAAGAAGTTTCTGGCAGTAATTCATGTAAGATGGTATTTCCCGAATATACAGGATTAGGTAGGTCAGTTACGATGGGCGAAACATCTCGTGCTACTTCATGTGACATGATGTTTACTGAATATGGAGGAGCCACTCCACGAGAGGTGAACAAACGGGGATCATTACGTCGACTGAGCAGCGGGAAGACCGTTTCTCTTGTCAACATTTCTGAAAACGGAGAGCTGGTTTTACATGATTTGGAGACTGGCAAAAATAAACCAT
Source organism: Alatinidae sp. Z8VKAUB7J3 (assembly GCA_010016025.2). Taxonomy (NCBI): domain Eukaryota; kingdom Metazoa; phylum Cnidaria; class Cubozoa; order Carybdeida; family Alatinidae; species Alatinidae sp. Z8VKAUB7J3. The sequence goes on along the minus strand of JAAAKM020004496.1, from coordinate 1,800 downwards.
TTAAAGTCCGTAAACAGGAGATGGAGCTTGAAGTATGCTCTGCTATTGATGCTATAAGCAAGAGGAGAGCGAAACAACATAGCAGTGCATGTTATCAGGAAAAGTCTTCCAGTAGTATCGATTTACGTCCCGGTTCATTTTCAAAGAGGGACGCAAGACAGGACTTAAATAATACTAAGTCAGCCGTTAGTTTGTCCGATTTAAATTCTGGAAGTCGAGCTACTAACCTTGGTGAAGCACCTAGTGGCTTTGCTCCTGTTCCTGGCCAACGTAACACACTACCCCTGTCAAGAACTGCTTCAGTGGATGGGAATAGAATTAAACGCGAACGTTCAGGAAGCCAAGAACTGAATGCTACAGATATTGGCATGGGCAGTAAAAACTTAAGACGTTCATATAGCCTCATGTTACAACGCAGAGGCCCAGCACTCAATACCTATTCTCAAGGCATCGCCTCTTATCGACCTCCATCTGGAGAGAATTTTCAAGAGCACACAATAGCATACCACAGTGCTGCTAGATCATTTTCAAGATCAGTTAGTGTCGGCTCTCTCGTTTGATAGCTCTTATCTTAAATTCATAATAGCGTTATAGCTAATAAATTACTCTTGATTCTTAGATATTTTAGAAATTGCAAATACAAAATTATTGACATTCAAATTTCGGGTGTTGAATTTTGAATTTTGGTAGTCGTAAAAGGGGTAGGAGAAGTAAAAACTGTGTTTGAAGGAAGAATTATTTAAAATAGAAAAACAATATTATTAAGCGAACATACATGTATGACGTCGTCAAAATTTCAGACCCCTGTCCTGCTTTTTCGTCAAAGCGAACAACTGATTATATAGTTCGATAACAATAGACTACATGTTCCTCTCTTTTCTTGTGTTGACGTCATAAAAGTATGGTTTTTTAGTTATTCCTTCCAATGTATTATTGTTGTTAGACAGGTGCTTTTTATTTCTGAATGATTGGGAGGCCCACAAGAGATGTTACTTCGGGTGCGGATTGTTCGTCGATCGTCAGAAGAAATATCTTTTATGTTTTAAGAAATTTAGTGTCCTTTTAATTTTGCCTTTCTATCGTGTTCTGACCTCTTGTACCCACTTAATCGCACTGGTCTTTACCCTTATTTGCGAACTTAATTATTTAGCTTCATAGACATACCCAAAATATGAGACCTAGTAAACGATAGTTTTTTGGTTCTTGGCCCTGACCTTCAGAATAAAATTAAAATATATAATTGTACAACATAAATTTCTCACTTCTGAAATTAGGTGCCGCTTTAATTAAAGTCAAACTTTGCGGATAACCCTTTACATATTGTTACTGAAATAGTTGCACACTTGCTATTATTGCCATCTACTGAAATTTCCCATAAACCGTATATGTAAATTTTGAATAGCAACTTACTTACTGAACCGAATTTTATGCATGCAACATCCCACAAATCACGTGATAGATTGTTTAAATCATTATGGGATTTACCTTAGTTGTTTTAATAATAGGGAAATAAGGGAAAAGGCTACATAATATGGTATCTATTCCTTCGGATTCCTTGATGGATGCAAGTACTTATGATTATTGTGCAATCACAAAATCTCGAGAATACTTCGTCACTTTTCTTTTAGACAAGTGGTGGCCAACCTGCGGCACACCATGTCATTTTGTTAGGCCCACTTAAGATGTATAAACTTCATTAATTTCGGACCAAACCAAATATAAGGACAGACCCTGCATCCTTTTCATTGTTTCGCTTATCAGTCTGAGAGACTAGCACATAATTGTACGATTTCAATAGTC
>JAAAKM020004493.1:0-11662 GCA_010016025.2 Alatinidae sp. Z8VKAUB7J3 | reverse complement strand
GAGCCAAAGTCATTCTTTTCGTCAGTTCACACCAGGTAAGCTGAAATGTCAACTGTTTGGTTTAATAAACCCTCGATTGCACAATGTAGAAGTGTGAATCATACTTTGTGAACTTGCTACCATCATTGTCATTGTCGTCGCCATCAACAGCACCGCTATAACGATAGTCGTTGCTCTCGTCGCCATTGTCGTCACCATCATCATCATCACTGTCATCATCATCATCATCATCATCACTGTCATCATCATCATCATTATCATCATCATTATCATTATTGTCATCGTTATTATTGTCGTTACCACTAATATCATCATCACTATTGTTGCCTTTCTCATCATCATTAGTACCATCGCCAAAAATCAGCAGCAGCAGCAGCATTTTTTCGTCATCGTCATCATGATTGTCATCGATAACAGCAGCATTATTATCATCATCATTGTCAGGGTAATAATTGTCATCTTGCTCCTTTTCCTTCTCATCATGGTCATCCTCCCCCTCTCATCATGGTCACCCTCCCCATCTCATCATGGTCATCCTCCCCCTCTTCATTATAATTGCTTCTTCAGTTTTCTTTGTCACTCATCGCTTTCCATTGGCAAGTTCATATGCTCAGTATAGTTGTTATGGTAAAATTTCTGCTGTTAAATTTGATGGCGTTTGACTATGGTAGGAAGCGCAAGTTGACTTTATTTCATAGCGTCCTCTCCAGTAGGGTAAACTGGGGCTTGATGAACCATTAATGTACACTTGAGGCTTCTCTCAGTATATTTTATACTTTTGCCCACTAAACGTACTTATAGATCTATAAGCATCACCTATCATAACTCTATTTTTTGTGCATGTTTCTTTATAGTCTGCAACATAGTGGTACTTAAGTTCTCTTTTCTTTTTCGATGCAAATCCCTGGAGTAGCTCTATTTTAAGTAAAATTTTTGTAGCTCGCACTGGCTATGGTATATTGCAAATTATGCCTTGAACTGACTATGCACGGGCCTTTTGCACTACTCTTATAGCCCCTGCCTTGCAAATTTAGAGTTCCATGTGCCTCAGGACTTACTACGCTTTACTGTTTATTCTTAAGTCTCTCCATCATCTACCTAAAGCACAAATTGCATCCATAGAGAAAGTTTTAGTGTTATACATACAGTGAAGGTTAAGGCCGTCGGGAAGATGAAAGTGGGGTCGAATTGATCTGCCTCAGAAATTATCTCGAAACGTAAAAATGGAGTTTTTCTCTTTGAGTATTATATGTATTTGATAAACTGGTAGAGTGTAGCTCATTGATAAATTATATATATATGCCATACCAAAGGCCTTTGTCTTCTTAACATCTTGGTACGGCTGTGTTATAGTATGTTAAACTGTTTGAATAGGGTTTGCCTTACGTTGGGATCGATTAGCAGACTCTCTTTCGTTGCCATTTAAGTTTAATTCTTTTCAAGGAGTGGTGTTACAAAAATGGTGTGATTCTTTTCATTTGCTCAATAATATTTCATAGGTATGTTACTATGTTATGTTAGTACTTACAACCCCCCCCCCCCAAATGGTCACGTTTCTGCTTTCGAAAGTTGCAAACGAGGCGTGCCCCCTCCCCCTCCCACTAGATATCTTTCAGGCTCTTTCCCCTCATTCTAGTCATGGTTAATCTCTTAAGTCATAAATTGAATAATCCGCAAATTTATATCTCCTTAAGATTAATTTTCGTTTATTCATTAGCTTTCCATGGAAAGTTTTATGATGGAGATTGCTACATAATTCTACGGGTAAGTTAGAGTTTCAGTTGTCAAGCCTCTCGGTTTATGCAATCACTGTGCAATGATAATTTTTATCATAGTAACCAGTAACATGGGTAGACTTACCACTGGTGAAGTTGATGTAACACAGCGTTGATAAGCGACAGTTCCTATAACCATTGTATAGTAGCAGAACCTTCACTTTTTACTTTCATTGTAACGCCAGTGTTGCCTGCTTATAATTAAATTTCATCAGTCTGTGTAGCCTAATTTTCACTTTATATCGACCTTCCTCATCCTTAGAACGAAATTTATATGAACACTTTACGTCATCTTCGAGAGGAAGAAATACACTGAAACATAGCCAGCGTAATCATTCTCTTCGCATTCAAACCAGGGCGACCTGATTATTCAGATGTATGGCTGCTTGACACGACCTTATTGGCTAAGTTTAATTTTAGGCTCAGGCCACAGTTAGGTATATGATTGCCCTGTATTACTTCTCCTATCACTTCTCTTTCCACATTATATCTAATTTACCTACAGACATACATCGATGACAGTGAGCAGCTTTCCTGGGACATAAGTTACTGGATTGGACAACATTCTACCGTATGTTCATAATAAGATTCTTTCGTTTTAATTCCATGGTAGAATTTTGTATTGTCCACGAGCAAGTTGATCTCGTTATGGCTACAGCGCCATTTGATCAAAGTACCATGCGCATAGAAACGCATCTGTAAACGAAGAAAGCGTTAGCAGGACTTTAGGATGGGAGGTCTGAAGAACTTGTAAAAAGAGACCCTATGTACTCCTCGAGAGTGTCACTGCTCATAAGCGGACGAGACACTCTTGAAAGGCTCCTCCCAGGATGTCATTTGAAAATCTCACGTAATCATGACTGATAGAGACCGTATATCTCTGTTTTGTGGAACACAATACATAGGGTAAAAAGTTGAAACTACTGCAGATAACATCTGTGTGTATAATGAGAGTATTTTAAAGCGTAGTACTCACGAAGCTGCTAATTGCGTTAACTCCGCCAACTACGTTATATGCGTTGTTCAAAACGGTACTCATGATAGTGCTAAGTGCGTTACCTAACGCAATTAAGGTACTTGACGCTGTTAACGCCTCCGTGAGCGCTAGGCTTAATGGTCATGTGGTGATTGTTATTAAGCGTTACCCTGCGAGGAAACCAGGTCGTGTAAGATTGATTTCCATATAATTTAATATCCATAGCAGATGGGGAAGGGTCCTGGACCAAGCATTTGGTTTATCTTGCAGTAAAGTTATACGGTTGTTAAAAATCCCAGAGTAATCGGATTTAATCTAGCTTCAGCTGATAATCCTCCTACTTGGAACGATAAGCAATATTGTATAAAATATTGATACTTGTGACAACTGTTCGGTTAAATTTTACGGAGCGTAATTAAGGATGACAATGGGTACATCTCATATTGTTTAGGTACTTAACCGCTGAATTTGATTTAATGAGCATAATGTTTTCGAAAAAGTGACCAGCATTGTAGATGTAGCATGGAGGACGACTCGCTGAAAGATAGATGCATTATTGGAAAAATCGGCAGTGCTTTGAATGAGGATCACACCAGTCGAATTTAGCATTTGCTTGCTTTCTCAGCGCCTCCCTCTATCCATCTGGTGCCATCATGGCACAAATTTATCATATATTTTTAGAAGTAAATTAGATAGTTCAATGTACAGCGTTCTTTTTTCCCCGTGACCTAGTAACCAACTTCTTATCATACTTTCATACTGCAGCTGGACAAGAAAGCTTGTTCTGCAATACACGCTGTTAATCTAAGGAACTTATTAGGAGCCGAGAGTAGGACACAGGTGAGAATGAAGGTTCCTAGACCTTCGGGATAGAAAAGCCAACGTGCCATTTAGTTATTTATTTTTTATTTATACATTTAGTTATTCATTTATTGATTGATTGATTCATTCATTCTTTGTTTTAATTATTTACTTATTAATTTTTTATTTTTTTATATTTTTAACCATGCATTCATGCATCCAGTCATGTATCCATACATCCATCCAGTCATGCGTCCAGCCAGCCATGTACAAATCGAGCCATGCATCCAGCCAGAAATGCATCCTGCCATGCAGCCATGCATCCAGCCAGCTAGCCAGCCAACCAGTTACTTCATTCATTGATTCATTGATTCATTGATTCATTGATTCATCGATTCATTGATTGATTGATTCATTCATTCATTCGTTCGTTTATTCTCTTACGTATTCATTTATTTATTTATTCAATTATTCATCCGCTTATTCATTCATTCAGTTAACTATGCATCTTTTCGTTCTTTTGCTCCTTTATTTGTTAATTCATTTATTTTATCGTTCATTTTTAATTTTATAAGTTTTATTTATTCATGGGCTTCTGCTCTATTGATTCATTTTTCTATTTTTATTTTCAATTGTTTACTCATGCATTTTGCCCCTCCACTTATTTATCGGCTCTGTTTGTTTGCTGTGTATTGAGAGCCATCGTTGGTGTTTCTTTATTTGGCTTTTGAAATACACTGTTATGCACCTAGTGCTCTCGTTGTTCACTAGTGACTCAATAAGATGCTCCTTTTGGAAACTCTTCTTTTTTTTCAAATGCCAGGTTGCATCTTTACAGTCAGGTTTTAATAGCAAGTTTCTATATCAATGTAGTTAAATGAGGCCCGCCTGTTTGACGACCTTTGGTTTTTGATTTTACGTCTCATACAATTGCCTGCGTGCGTGCGTGCGTGCGTGCGTGCGTGCGTGCGTGCGTGCGTGCGTGCGTGCCTGACTGACTGACTGACCGACCGACCGACCGATTGACCGATTGACCGACCGACCGACCGACCGACCGACCGACCGACCAACCGACCAACCGACCGACTTACTAACTGACGGACTGACAAACTGATAGTCTGATTTATTTATTAGGTAATCGATAGATTGATCGTTTGACTATTAGACTCTCTTACCAAGTGATATTTTTACTGATGTGAGTAATTAAGTCTTTTTAATGGGTAGACCTTAGGGCTGCTTAGTGCCTCAGTCTGCCAACCCCCTATGTATTCTCATTTTTCTCGCTATATTTAGAAGCCAAACATGAACTTCGTTGTTTTTTTTACAGCGCGAAGAGCAGGGAGACGAGTCGGATGAATTTCTTGATATGTTTGATCACGTGTCGTATATCGAAGGTGGAACTTCAAGTGGCTTCTATTCTGTTGAGGAAACAGTAAGTATTCAATCGCCAGGTTTCTCATTTTGGTCTTTGGTGTCTTCAGTGGTTTGACGTAAACAGGGGCCTGTCAGAAGGATATTTTCTGGTGGGGAAAGTGGGGAGCAAAACGTCCAGTTGGGCATGCTTGGAGAAGTTAGACTCCCAACCAACGCATCTGATACTGAACGCTGAAAGCTAATGAAGGCTTTAGCAACCGCTACTCGATACATTCTGGCAGTCCTGCAGGTTACGACTAGCAATAGATCACAAAAACTGCAAAGAAGATAGGAGGTTGTACCAGACAAAAATGTTATTTTGAGGAACTTATACGATTTTATAATTTGGATGTGGACAGGACAAAGTAAGTGATCTGTAAGACGTTGATAAATGGTATATGACACAATGATTACAAGTTTGCATCTTTCTCTCATAGATGTGTTAGAGATAATCTAGCTATGGTTATTTTAGCCAGCGAATTTTCGCATCCACCATTTTGTATTTGCATCTTCAGTTCTAGAAATGTTTAAAATTCCAAGTTTTATTATTAATACTTTGTTATTTATTATTAAAGACTTACTGTTATCCTTGATACAGTTTTTAACTCAACTATTTCAGATCACGAAATTGCAAATGTTATGCCGTGTGATTACTTTTACAGATTTACGGTGTACGTCTCTACAGATTATTCGGCACGCAAGGAATCCACGTAGAGCCGGTAGGTGTTGGGTTACTTATTGGAGGTTTATAGGCTTTTCTCTCTTCGAATCTATGAGTATTGCAAATGATGGGAAAGTGGGAAAGCAGTGTTTTATACCATGGTTGTCGATAGTTAATAATCGAGGGGATCAGTAAATGTATTATGGCACCAGGAACAAGTACGCATAATATATGGAAACTTGTTTTATGGACCTTAAAAGTAGTGGGGTTATTTACTTTAATTGAAAATGGTCATAGATGGTGTCTTCTTGTGCATCGTCGAAGAGCAAACAAATTTTACCCCAGTTATCCAATTATATAACTGGTTTTACTGACACTCACAAAGAGCACTAGAATTTTATTGGTGTCAGAAACTAAAGATGTTTGATTGATTATGAAAAGAGATAATACGATCATCAACTGTTATGCATTTGAGAACGTTATAGTGAAGACTTAAAGCATAGTTATCAAATTATGAATAAGGTTTGTTAATAAACTCTTGCGAAAACAGTGCATTTTGGGAGTTAGAAACTGGTAATAAAAAAGTAGAAAAGAGAGGTTTTTGAAGATAAGTAAAAGATGCATCATCCTATTCCTTTTTAATCCCTTAACTGCTCTCCTCACAAGGGTTTTGCTTCAGGATTCGATCCCGCAGCTTTTCTGTTTAGCCATGTAAGAGGGTCTGCAGTATTTGTGGATGGGAGTGGTTGCAATGCCAAACGATAGAATACGATTGCAAGTGTTGATATTCTGGTGAACACAGCTCTGGATTGTTCGTAGGCAACTCCCTGAGAACATATTTTTTAGGCCAGATTTGTCTTTTATGTAAAGCGTCATTAGCTTTTATGGTATTTTATGGGCGGCTTCTGGAAAAGAAGCTCTTCCGCCCAAATACGGCTTTTTATTGACGTTCGAGACTGTCACGAAATACAGGATGACGAAGGCTTCTTGCAGTTTTCGATTGCCATGATAAGCTGGTTGTTGCTGTGTCGGCGTAGTAACTACAAGACTGATACCCTTGCTCATGGATTACCTTATTTCTTCTTCAATGATTTCTTCATACCACCTCTTACTAATACGCTCACCCTTTTTGCTCTTCGTCAATCCAAGCCGTCAAGCGTCTCTCCATTTCGAAAAGGGGAATCACCAGTTACTGTAACAAACCTACATTCAATACTTGACAACGTGGATATGTGTCTTCAGCATTATCACTTTTAATTAATGAAGAAAATTCAAATGTTCAAAAACTGAGAATCGCCACGACAAAGTGGATTTGCGATTACCATGATTATTTCCCAATCAATGTGCTTTACTGGTAAATCACAAGAGAACTGTAACAAAAATACCATAGCGGAAGTAGTTGGAAATGCAACAAGCACGTTTGTAGAGTGTACAACCCATACTAAAGCATTTTTTTCAATATCTGGCGCCAAAACCTCGTTCCTGTTTTAAATCTTGTGCATCAACGCAATACATAAAGTTTAAGGATTCTAGTAATTTTGCAAGATATGTTGCCTTGGCAAATCAAATATTTTATCATGGAGGCGAGTGAGAGGTCCAATGGAACATCAAGTCCTTTGGCCAGGAGTTTAAAAGCATTTTTGTAGAATTTCGATTTTGACAATAGGCGATGTACAGAGGGCAGACCTCTGTATACTTTATTCTTGATCTATTTTGTTTTCAATCTGCATATCTGATGAAGAACAGAGACTCTTGGAACAGAGACTCTTGGAGAATTCTGATAATGAATTTGGGCGCGTCCGATTGATGATGGTAATGATGATATCTAACGTTAACTGCGTATTCTCACAACTTACAGGTTCTGCTGACTTGGCAGTCTTTGGATCCCAATTTCGTCTTCGTCTGTGATGCCGGCTTAAAAATTTTTATTTGGGCTGGAGCAAAGGTATGCTAGCCATTACTTGTTAATGTCATTCAGATAATCTTAAGGACTTCTGAATGAGAGAGTTATTTGCATAATTATCTACTGTTGATAACCCTTAGGGCGTTGTGTTTGCTGATCTTGCATCCCATGTAGAGAGCATGTCATTATCATTATAGTCATCATCATCACGGTCAGTAGCAGTAGCAGCAGCAGCAGCAGCAGCAGCAGCAGCAGCAGCAGCGTCGATTCCAGCATTATGATCATCACTTAATGTACAACGTATGTCAGAAGGCAATTTGATAGAGAGCTTTGCTGCTTTATAGGTAGCATTATTCTGCAATAGTTTTTCTTCAGAAGGAACTTTCGATTTGCACCATCTTCATGGATGCTGCCTTAATTTTTGGGTAAAAAATATACAGGACCAGTTGAGCTGTGCATCCTACTGGTTACTAGACTACACCACTATAATAAATCGATACGTCATGATATCCTTATGGATTGTGAGTTATTGAAGATTGTGTTTTATTGTGAAAGAATGTGTTTTATAAAATCAAGGATTATTTCGTAGCATTAATTTACGGCTGTACTAACACTTGCTTTTTATATTTTTCCTTGATACAGGCAAAATTAATGAGTCGGACAAAAGCAAGGTAACACCTTGGTACCGTTTGCCCTAATCTTTAAAGCGAGTTTCACTTTTTAAACTATTTGTAAGAGAAATGTACTGGTCAGTGTTGTTAGGTCGTGTAGTTAGCTACTTTAATGCCTAGTTTAACAGTATGGTTCCCAGAATAGTGATATTCACACAACATTGTGCATAAGAACATTGGCCGTCGCTCATGACTTTATTTCTCCCTGATGTTTGGTGTTTTCTTTAACCAGACGCTGACACTAGTATTATAAAAACAATATAACATACTTTACTTTACGTAATTTACCACTATATGCTACTTACTAATATATTTAATTTTTTAAAAAATTTAATTGCCATTTATTTGTTATTGAAAGTAATAATACAAAAGACACTAGAGACGTAGAAAATATGTCACTACCCGGGGTTTAGCCTTTTAGTAATAAATAAAGTAATATTAGTAATAATAATGATGATGACGAAGTAAAAGATTAAAACTAATGATCTGTGTAACTACACGATTCGTTCGTTTAGCTTCATAGACCTGACGCTTACTATATGATTTGATTTCGATTTTTATGATCTATTTTAGATTGCTTGCGGAAAAAATAAACAAAATTGAAAGGAAAAATAAGAGTGAAATCTATCAAATGAGACAGGTAAGATTGATGTTACTGTGCTGCGTCGCAACATCATACTTGGAAAATATTGAGTATGATAGGCTGTAGAGTGGTTAATGATTAACGTACTTGAAATATTTTTTGCTTCTTTCAGCATGTAAATTGTGTTGGCTATTTTGTTGTCACGTTTGAATCAAACTCCTCAACATATCAAGCATAGATTGTTCTAGAATGTTCCGCGATGAAAACCCGATTACTTCACTGGCGACTTCAATGGTGATCATGGTATCCCGTAATTTTCTTTTCGCACTCCTTCGCACCGTGGAATTCTGTTTCAGTGTTCTTCGTAACAACTGTAGATAAATAACGTTCTTTATAACTCTCGCTTGTGTACCTTCACCGCTTCCGTCTTTATATTAGGTTTTGTCTTTTGCCTATCTTTCCGCCGAATAAAGTATTGCTTTCTCTTTACGTAATAGGGCGACGACGACTGCCCAGAATTCTGGGAAGCATTAGGTGGAAGCCCAACGGGCCCAGTTCTGGTAAGTTATATAAAAGGTCTGTGGTATAAGAAGTTTTAAATTAGTAGTTGTCCAAGGTGAGCATTGATATGACCGGTAGATGATGAAGTTTCGAAAGAAAGTGAAACCGTTTAGTTTCCAACTATTATTAAAATCTGTTTCGTTCCCATTAATCGATTTATAAAAGAGACGTAAACATTTATTCTATATCCGTTGTTAGTTCGACGGTGATTTGGTAAGTGCAATTTTATTCAATATTTCTCACAATTGATGATATGAGGCGGTAGTGTAACTGTAGCATACCTACATCTCGATCAGAAGGCTTGTGCTCGTTCGTTCTGATCACTTGGTTTTCACCACCGATAACTACTGTTATGAATGTCATCATTTGATCAGTAAAGTTTTTTCAGTCTTTGCATACGGCTTTTATTGAATGCCAAAAAACTTTTAACTGAACTACGTTAAGGAAGCAACACCCTTCCCTCATTTTTATCGATACTAGATGATTAAACCCCACATCTGGGACAGACCAGGCTTTTCGCGTCTTCTTCCGTCTGTAAATGACGTCGTTAGTAGGTGACGACGCATATGTTGTGAAAATGAGGTTTCCAATTCTTTGATAGATATACATTCAATGTAAATCCGCAGGGCATATAAATGAAACTCTTGCTAGGAACAAGATGCTTCGGCTTTAAACTCGTCACAGTAAGACATTGCAGTTCTTTTGGATTCGTAAGTGGCAATCTAAGTAAAGTTGGGGTAAGGCCAGCGATATAGTTATGGAATCATGCCCATCTTATCCGCGCCTTCAGCTTCATTCGCTGAGTTGCTTTTTTATGTGTTGTATCGAACAACAACATCCAATGTTTAAAACATTGAGTTCAGTTCACATCAGTCATATATTCTGGTATCTTGTTTTAGGATCACCCTGCGTACGAACAATTCAAACAAAGACCAAGTATTCTTTATACGGTTGGCCTTGGAATGGGTTATCTAGAATTGCCACAAGGTTAGTTGATCATGAATAACCAATGCCGCGTTAACAGTTATTCACTGTAAAAGGTTGCTTTCTGTGTTTGGTGAAGAAACGTACCTTTTATTAGAACACCAGAACCACTGGATAGGTTACCTGTAACCACGGAGATTATATACTTCCAAACTCGAATCACCAAGTCCTTTTAAATTTTGTCGTAGATTGTTTGTTGTAGAGCTCTTTTTGAAATAGAGTACTAAAGTGTAACGTCACATGAGAAATTTGATCAGAAAACAGACATAGATAACCTGTCCAAATGTGACAACGATACCTTGAGCAATCGTTGAGAAACGTCTTTTTAAACTTGAAATCATTCCTATCAAAATCATGTTAAATGAACCCAGTTCATAATTTTATTAGCTGAGCAAAATTAACAGAGTTTCCTTAAGGACTTTTGCAAATTCAACGGCCATTTCTCACAGCTGATACAAGATTGGAACGCGACTCTTCGAAAACAGTTTTCTGTGACGTCATCACTTTAGCACTCTATTAAGGGATTAGACTGGGTCCTGGGGACCTTCTTTGAGCAAGAGAAGGCTCTAAGGGTCATATAATTGTAATACAGATGTTCATACTTTCCTGGATGAAAATGTAAAAGGAATCGTGTCGGCGCTCTTTCAAGCACAAAGGAAATACTATAATGGGCGTAACTGAATGTTTATGGTTGTAGAGGTGTTTAATTAAAATTGACGTTAACAGGTAATCGGAATTATTAGGATTGCATTGCGTCGACGCAAAGTCTTGCAATGTTTATTTAAGTGATGATGTCAAGAATAATTTAGTATATGAATATGTAACCTTGTTATGTACTCAGTTCTCCGCGTATTAGGAGTCGTTATTTGTTTGGTTTAAAACAAGACCTGGTAAGTACTACAGCCCTGCACCCACTATATTTTCTTAGGAGTAAGAACGCTTCTAGTTTTAGTGGAATTAAGATGCGGCAGGCAGTGGGACTAGATTGACATGAAGGTATCATCTGCAAAAGTTCAGAAAGCATACTTTTCCAATATTCTATTAGGCAGATTTCAATAGTATTTTTCTTTTTTTTTTGTGTATTAGGAGATGGGGGAACATAGAGTCCTGAAAATTAGCAGCAGGTATAATGAGTAGGATTTAAATTACGCTACCAAGTGGAGACGAATCCACAGATATTGATTAATATTTGCAAACTATGCAAATGATTAACGCTTTTTTTCTCAAGGTGTCTGTTTATATAGACTGCTGTTTCTGTCTCAGTTTCTATAAAGTGCATGACTACTTAAATATACTCTCTCCCTGTAGTCGAACTACCGAAAAGAAAGCTCACC
>JAAAKM020004492.1:0-11662 GCA_010016025.2 Alatinidae sp. Z8VKAUB7J3 | reverse complement strand
ATTGATTGATTGATTGATTGCTTGCTTGCTTGCTTGCTTGCTTGCTTGCTTGATTGATTGATTGATTGATTGATTGACTAAGTGGGTAAATGAGTTAGGGAGTAATTGCTTAGTTGATGGCGAGCGTAAATGAGTTACTGAACGATTGATTGATCTAAAATGAAGTAAGTAAAGTACTGACTGATTAATTAATTAAAAGATAGATAGGTAGTTAAATAGATTAATAGATTAGCTGATTATCTAATTGATTGATTAACTAATTAATTGGTTGATTAATTGATTAAGAAACGGAGGTAGTATCTGAGTAAGTTAGCATGTGAGTAAGAGGAAGTTTGAGTACCTGACAAATGTTATAGTAGTCAGTGAGTAAGTACAAAGGCCGAGTGACTCATTGTGCGAGTGAGTGAAGTGAATACAAACAAACCAGGAAATCGCGGGGAAAAATTTATTCGCGATGATACACTAAGGTTTTCAGTTGTTGCAACAGAAAATCATTCCAAAAATTGTGTTTCACAAATTCATTCTTATTTTATTGAAAATTGATCGAAACACTTTTACTAAGTCTGGACATAAATACACAAATTTAATCTTCCCTTTATGCTGCCACATTTTGGGCTTAGTATTTCTCATAATAAGCTTCCTTTCCCAATGCATGAATTAATAATCGTTGCTAACTTTCAGCACGATGGCCGTTGACTTAAAACCACATGTCTAGAACTAAGTCGATCTTGAGCCATTCATATTGTCCTAGACTTACAGCTTGGTAGGCAGGGACGACGAGACTTTCGGACACCTTCATCTCCTTAAACAGACGTCACGACAGCCTACAGAGCAACACGTACGATAATATAGGGATATTTGACACAAAAAGATATTCATTTCGGCTTTTAAGATTCTATGTCTATTTCTCGGTGTTATAGGTACCTGCAAGCTCGTCACTTAGATATTGATGGTCTGAATTGTTTCTTCAGGTGGCATTGGTTAAAGGCGACACAAGAATGGTACCCAATGTTTGTACTCACTGTTTGTTAGTACAAACTCGATCACACGTCCAATTTGGCTTACCCTTCGTCTACAAGCAAACAAAACTGGTCTTTTGACGTCTGATCACATCAAGTTTTCGAATAGATTATGAGCTTACACTGCACGCAACTTCTAGATTTTCTTTAGCAATGAAGTGTGACATTGTACTTGGTTTTTAAGATTGATTTATTTTCAAAGATTGAGGATAGTTGATTGATATCTCCAGGGCAGAAACTGTTCTTGATTGATACGATTTGAGCCAAATGTTTTGTTTTTAGCTCGAACAGGTAGCAGATGTTATTCAGCAAATGCTTCTTGAATGACTCCAAGAGAAAGATCGACAGGGAGCCTGTTGAAGTACAATTGCAACAACTGGCTTGAAGGTTGTACCATAGTGTAATCTCCGGTTGATAGTACTAACGTGTTTCTTAGCCGTTGTCATCGCTTGTGTCAACAGTATGTTCTCTGCGAACTTCAATGCATACATTTGTAGTGAGCCACTGCGTTGGCGCCTAGTTTCAAATTGCGCATTCTGTTCAGAGATCAACAGTAATGAAATAGAATAAAGATGAGTTGCCATGCAAACTGTTTTTATCCACATTATTAAATTTCAGATGTAGAGAATTCAGAGAGGGGGAAAAAGAGGACCCGCAGAATTAGTGATAAGGAAGCAATGAAAGATGACACGCTAGAAATGAGTTAGCAAAAAGATAAATGAGAAAGAAACAAGCATCAACGGGACATAAACATAGTTTGGAAACCGAAATAAAAACAACACAATATGCATGAAAAAACCAACAACAAACTGTACTCAGAAGAGGAATGGAGATAGTAACGAAAGGTCAAAGATCCGAGGCGTATAAAAATGAATACAGAAGAGTTAATGTGCACAGCAGTAATGAAGTGCCCATTAACACAAACCTGACTAGGCCATCGTTAAACATGGTAACTATTAATGCCAATGATCTATTTAATAGCATTTCTAACAAAGTGTCATCTCAGGTATATAAAATGGATAACCAAACTGACGATCACCATAGGCTGACACCAGCTTTAATCAGTAATCCCTTTGTACATGGACGTTGATTTTGATGGCATGAGGGTCGGTAGAAATCCATCGCTTGTACGCTTATACGTCAGGCGAGTATTTTGGTAATGCCTTTTTTGAAGCTATGGTCAAGAATGTGGTTAATTTCATATTTGATAAACAGATCAAGTTAATTTTATAACTTGGCAAAAGAAACGAGTGACTTTTAATGTCTGCATCACGTGATCTTTTATTGTTTCCAGGCCAACTTACGTGTCCTTAAAATAGCATGGTGTAAAGCAGGACTATGCAACTAGAAATTCTGATGAGCCAGATTTCACCTTAGTCCCGACCAGATATTTTAGCGGGTGACAAGGAGGAGGTAACGACAGGCACTGGTACATTTAAAATGGCAAGCATGAAAAAGAAAAGCCACTTGAATCACCACCTTGGTTTCAAAAAAATGAATGGCAGAAGTTAATGACGTCATTTTCATATCTTTCTACAAATGTACCTGCCTGTACATATTAAGAAGAAAAAAAGGCAAGCTACAATATATCTAGGAAAATACAACCTGTAAAATATCTTATTAAAGTTAGTTATACTTGAGTTGTACAGTAACAAAATTATGGACTGCTTAAACATGCGAAGAGGCCTTTCCTGGCATAAATATATGTGAGCAATTGTCATCACACATGGAAAGTAAACAAAAATTTGGAAAACACTGCCTATCGTAACTGTGTTGTCTTCAGTTCTGCAGTGCCAGAAAAGCCATGAAATATGGAAAGAGCTCTGTTCTGAATTTTATAGATACAACTGTGTTAGTTTTGAAAAGAACACTAGAGAAATAGAAACTATGTCACCACCGGGGATCGAACCCGTGACCAACGCTTTCGCGGCGTGCACCCTACAAACTGAGCTAGATGACCTCCGATGTTAAAATAACTTTATTTCATTTTATGTTAACATCAGAGGTCATCTGCCACAGTTGGTAGAAAGAAGTTTGGTAGCCTATGTCAATTGATATGGTACCAAAAAAGGAAGAACTACGATTAGTTCAGAGGGGATCATATTGTATTAATGAAATAAACTCAAGGTACGGATTCTTAAAAGTAAAAGAAATAACAGACAGAAAAGATCAAATCAGCATTGCGATAAAAGACACAGAGCATTACAATGTGATACAAGTTTTGAGTTGACAGATGCAAATTAAGAAAAAAAATTATGTCTACTCATGTTGGTATTGGAAAGTTATTCCTTTTGGGTCGGAAAATGATAGTAACACTGCTGTGTAATATCATTATGTGCTCGATGGCAACCATGGTTTTGAGTATAACTGAATTTGCCAGACAACTAGGATTTCTGTACGTAGCAGAGTTTAAATGCAATGGAAACTCTCAGAGGACGCCTGTTTTAGTTTTACTACCAACTCTAAATTGTTTGGTTTAAAAATGTTTATTTGAGTATTGAAGGTACATCTTTAGTCCCAGTTGTAAGTTCATTGTTAAATGTGTAGCTTTCTTCAAACTGACTCAGTTTATTGCCATGCCAAACAGGTACATATAAATCATTGCTAATTCTGATGTTTTCGGCTTACACCCTCAACAAGCGCAGTATTCATTTTTTCTCAATAGTGTTTTCCTTCTTAAATTTTCCTTCCACAGCAAGATTAGCTTAAGTTTTAAAAGAATTGACAGTAATCTAACCTACGACACTTTATTTGTTCAGAGATTTTAAAATTACTGCCAAGGATGAATCTTGTACCAATTCAAATTTTGCATTTATTCATACAAGCTGCCATTTTGAGCCTTCCACTACATTTGACGTCATCTTTATTCCATATTTGGATTCTAAAGGCACTTTGACGTCACAATGCAACGGTTTTCTTTATAAACAGAGCAAGGTGGACTTCTTTGTCTTCACGACTTCCATATTGCGAGAGATTGCAGTATGGTGTTCTCAAATGATAATAGGTCGCTGTGCTTTTTTCTCCTTTTCCTGTTTGTACCTTCTTGTGGCACTGTTGCTTTACGAGAGGTACAACCAAAGGTAGACTTTGCATTGAAGGGATTAATGTGCACAGTTAAAGATGTGAGGTTTTGATCTTCGGCAAAGTTGAAATCTTCCGTAGGTGTATAGCTTACAGTTACTTGTAAAAATGGAACTGTGGACCTTCAGGATTATGGTAAGTTGAATGCAAAATCAAAAGGCCTCCCTATTGATTTCAATGCACCATGTCTACTTTAAGAACAGAAGATGAGGCTGTGGCACTGTTAAAGCAGTAATTTTTTAAGGAGGTTCTTTGAATGCTTGTCGGAGATACGAAAAAAATTTTATCTGAAAACAACAATCTGTGAGTGCCATCTTCGTTCAAGGCAAAAGAGATCAAAAAAATACTAAGGAACGCAGCAATGAGGTTGTCTACCGTAGGAATACTCAATGTTGTTGCAATTAACTACAGCATGGCTTTGAAGTAACGGGATGGTTTGGTGCGAGATTTGAGGACAATTATACCCTTTAACTACATAAGATGACAAGTATACGAGGCAGTAAGAGAAATTCGAGTAAAATCCTTTAAGACTTACGTTTGGTAAAACAAAATGTTTTCCTCTAATAGGCTTTAAAAATAGCATACGTCTAGTTAGCTAAGGTCACGTCAGCAGTAAGACAAGTGTAATGTGGGTGCAATGGCATGAAGTGATATAGAGAACAGCCAACAAAACTCACTATCTGCGATACTGTTAAATAGCTCTTCACTCTGGAAGCTTTGAACAAGTTTCATGCTTCTTTTATGTATCTTCTTTAAGTTTAAAAACTTATCAAACTTACATCAACAAATGTTCACTAACAAAGAAAACCAATTTATAAATCTTGCTCTTCCAAAGAAATTGCTTCCAAACATCTGCACATTGGTATCTTGACATGTAAACACCACAGATGTATCATATCAATTAAGCTGCACTTAATGAGTTAGTATGCTTGACACATGACGTTTAGTCAACATATCTCGTCAGCTATCTAATAAACAGATGCTTTTCACATCCTTTCATCAATAGATAGGATGTTTATCTTTTCTCTTGGTTATTTTTGCTATAGCAAAATTAATTTCTCTCTGAAATTTCTATAACGCCAAACGCTAATTATTGCCCTACTAACATCTCTCCTTGTCTTCACAGATAATGTCAATGTCATCAACCCTGAACATGATGTATGGATATGCCATTTCGTTATCCTATCATTAGCATTGATAATATGTGTGGTCCTACTGTTTAAACTCTGCTACAAAGTGGTAAGAAATACATTCTTTTGTCATCAGGTAATTTCATTCCTCATATTAAAGAGTTGATAATGAAGCCGCTTCAGTACAGTGTACTGTTTTGATTAACATTTATTTTTAGGCCCCTCATGCAAAAAATGTAATGCACTTAGGTAATGCTGACAACTGGTCAACATTTAGAGGGCAAACAACAACAAGGTAGCGATCACACAACAGACGTAAACAAAGCATTATCGGATAGAAATTATGCAAGACTCGATGTAATAAATATACACGGAATTATATTGTACAGTTAGTTGTGGAGAGACATTCGAAACATGCAAAATAACAATAGTAGTCTCAACACTGTATAAAATCAAGATAAGTAACCTCAATATTGATTAATACAAGAATCATACAAGAATCATACGAGAATCATTCAAGAATTATACAACAATCATTCAACAATCATACAACGATAATACAACAATAATACAACAATCATACAACAATCATACAACAATCATAAAAGAATCATGCAAGAATCATGCAAGAATCATACAACAATTATACAACAATCATAAAGCAATCATACAACAATCATACAACAATTATACAACAATCATACAACAATCATATCAGAATCATACAAGAATCATACACGAATCATACAACAATCATACAATAATCATATCAGGATCATGCAAGAATCATACAAGAATCATGCAAGAATCATACAACAATCATCCAACAATCATCCAACAATCATACAGCAATCATACAACAATCATACAACAATCATACAACAATCATACAACAATCATACAACAATCATACAACAATCATACAACAATCATACAGCAATTATACAACAATCATACAACAGTCATGCAACAATCATACAACAATCATACAACAATCATACAACAATCATACAACAATCATACAACAATCATATAACAATCATACAACAATCATGCAACAATCATGCAACAATCATGCAACAATCATACAACATTCATACAACAACCGTACATTAATCATACAACAATCAAGAAGTGCATTATGAATATTTTTCTACTATTTCATAAAGCTACCACTTATTCGCAGCTCAACAAGGAAAGTCTAGCAAGCACTTAAGGTAAGGGACTTAGCGATTTTTAGCGAAACATGTACTACATGCATAAAACATTAAGCATTAAGAGAAATGGACACATATATTGGTTTATGGGACGCTATATGTTTTGATGGCCATGTTTCTGAACGTGTCCTTACACGCTCTTAGCATCAGCTTTATAAATTTTACAGAAGACTTATTGAAGACTGTTTTTATATGTCAATTTACCGGCCGACAAGTACCTTACAGTTTATGCAGAAGTATCCTTTGGGTACAAAAGCTATCATTTTATGTCGTGTTGCTATACTAAGATAAATAAAAATTATCCAGTGTTAAGACAAATGAGCTACAGTAAGCCAAACAAGACTTAATACCCTCGGACTGCGTATACCTATTAAAGATTTGTACACTTACATTGTAAATGCGTCTTCTGTTATAGGGATTTACTAGTTGTTTAAAGAAACGAGTATTGATTTGCAGTGCGCTTTGTACTGCCTTCTTCTTTACTGATCTGCCTGCAAGAACACAATTCTTTGTCAAAACTTCATGGTAAGCAAGGGTATTCTCTCATTTGACTGACTACTACTTTTCTCAGCGGTCCTGGCATTATTAGATCAGGCCTGTAAGCACACATTTTATTGTCCAATTTACTTTCATAATAATAATAGTGCTATGATTCTGGAATGTAGATGAATGGACCTTGTAAACTGATATTTTTGTAGAAGCATGAAGTTGATCTAACATACTATTCTTCTGCGAGTAGAAAAGTGGATGGAAAAACTCAAGGGCTGGATGGGGTTGCTCTAAGAAACCTTAAAAATCTCTGAAAGCGGTTTAGACAGTTTGATAACGGGTTATTTCATGAATAGGCTAACCTGGAACAGAGGGTACCCTAAATGAAGTGTGGATTTACTAACAGCAGTGTGACTAATTGGCACTCTTTTGTTTGCAATATTTGTCCTTGTCTTTGCACATACACACTAACCAGAGAATAAGAAACTTCTACGAAATTTTGAGGGCTCAAAAGGTCATTATTTTAAGAAACTTCGATGGCTGGACGCTGAGGTAGTTTCTATAAAAAAAGTGTGTATCTTGTAATATGATGAAAGTAGAGTAAAGCATGTCGACGATAACTCTAAACCTCAACTATGTTTAACTACTGTAAAAGCTCATGTTTTAGTATGTATAATTTATGTAAAATGTATATACATAAATATAATATAAACATTTACGCTTTCAGAGACTACTATTTGACAATTTCTCGTCCGTTTGGCCTGGATCGTCATGTATTATCGGAAATTTTTTTAAAGAGGTTTCAGAGATATCCCAGGATCTGTTCCTTTTTCTAAATTCTAATAGTTTTTATTATTAGAGTTATTAACTCATTATGCGGTCTTATCTATGTATTCCAGGCAGCAAAACGTACCTGATTTGGAAAGTGGCACAAGAAGTTGCCACCAAGCTGACGTCGAGTGTACTAATGATGAAGCTTTTGAGAGCTTGGCAGTTAAGATCGACAATACCCAAACACAGTCATCTTTCGTGCTTAAGGTTTCTCCTGTTATCCTTTTGGAAGGACATGCTCTTTCAAAGAAGGCGTTTACTGCCAAAGAAGATACCATAGCGAAGCTTTGGTACCCAGACACTCACCATGTAGTTGCAGCGGTGAAAGATGGCAATTACAACATTGATGAATATGAAGGAGCATGTAAGTCTGTGTGTAAGTTAAGACTTAATCTACCAATAAACAGAGATACAGAGATATTTTTGTATACAAAGAAAAGTGCTGTTTCAAATTCTAAGATTTTGTGTCTGATTTTCCCTTTGTGTAACCATTTGACCAATGCGCATGAGCGTTCGGAAAAGGGACAAGCAGAGCAGCAGTACATAACTAATAGAAAACAATCAATAGAGATACCCCTTTTGGAAACCAAAAGCTAGTTAACAATCCATCGGAAGGTCTCAGCGTATTTATACAGATCGATTAGTAGATGCATTTGGATGGCATTCCCTAGGACATGAATTTGGTGGGCTGCATTTGGTGGACATTCCCTAGGACATGCATTTGGTGGACTGCATTTGGTGGACATTCCCTAGGACATGCATTTGGTGGACTGCATTTGGTGGACATTCCCTAGGACATGAATTTGGTGGGCTGCATTAGGAGGACATTCCCTAGGACATGCATTTGGTAGACTGAATTTGGAGGACATCCTAGAGTGATGGAGGATCGGCAGAGTTGGAGAGAACTTGTCAAAAGAGTCCCAGAGAAAGTCAAGCTGATGATGATGATTAGTAGTTTTTATAAATTGCATTGTATGGGCATTTAATCATACTATCACAGGATTGAAAATTAAACAAACAACTCAAGGCATTATAAAATGTAAGGAGTCTTTTTGAGATTAACTGAAGTTGTCTGCTTACTTAACCTACAGTAAAAATTGAAAAGTTAAAGTGATTGCTAACATTTAAAACTTCGGTATTGGTTTGAAGTCATTAAATGCAAATGAGACAAATACATATCTGAACTAGTTGATTTAATCCAACTCTTAAAGTATCCTGTTTAACCCACAGGTCCAAGCAAAAGCATTTGATTTGGCGAAGATTGTCTCCAGTAACCAAAATAACGTACTTTCAACGCTATATTGTCCTAACGTGATGAATTCCTGCTCTACATTGCCAAAGACTTATGTTGAATTCTCTTTATCAGCTGTGGAAAACTCTACCCTTACTCAGTTGTTTAAAAAGAGATCAGAGTGGTAATAATAGTTGCAATTATTGGAGTATTCAGTGCTTGAGTCTGACGATTACTGCATTTTGTGCTGCCGTCTTTCTTAAAGGTGCATTCCATCATTGACTTGTCCATTGTTTGAAAAGGCCTTACTATTTTCACAATGTGCTGCAGAACACTTGTAGCGTAGTGCCACCCGCAGTCTTGTGCACTTGCTGAACTACCTGTTTACAAGCTCGCTTATGGTTTCATAATTATGACTACAAATATAAAATTCTTTATCAGAATTGATTAGAGCCGCAGTGGTCCAGTGGATAGGGCACCTGCTCTCTGTGTAAGAGGGTACGGTTTCGATTGCAAGAAGGGACATTGGTGACGAAAGAAAAGGCGTCAGGTCTTAAAGTACTCTAAGCTCCAGCAAAAGTCCTATATACATGGGCACCGCCCTGGGGAAATACAAAGTGTAAAAAATATTTTAAAAAATTGCTCTGTACTTCTGTTAAAGGGATAGATTTTTGTAGTTTAACTGCTTTGCTTTAACCATATTTGGTCAGTGCCGTTGGCAACTTTACCCTGTCAATTAGAGGCATACTTCCATTTTGCTAAACAATCGTGTTACGATCTCGTTCATAGTTGCGGTGATGCTTGGCTTGCAGATCCCCCCTGTATTCTGCACTTCGATGTATCCTCTGTTTTTAAATGTAGCTCTTCCATCTGTTGCTAACCGTAATCTGGCACCTTGTGCTCTTGCTGGTTATTATATATGCAAAGACTGAGCCCAATACTACAAATCTTTGTAACTAAATCTGCTTTTGTTGATACAAGGGATTTTCTTGATGAAAACTACACTAGATACTTGCCTCTGTCCAATCTTATATCGTAATTTTACATTTCCACCGCTGCTGTAGAGCCTCAGTTCTCACTATCAAACTAGAAACTGTGGCCTTATGTTATACATACATTTACATTTTATTTACATGTATGTACGTAAAAACAATAGGAGCAACGAAGCTTCCCCAAATTCCATTCCATATTTGACGTTTCGAGATAATTCTTCCTCAGTAAATATGATATATATATATATATATATATACATATATATATACTCTTAGCAGACACATCGCAATTATATACAATTCTCAAAGAAGGGAGCATTACAACAATAGCTAGCAATTTATGGGCGCTGACAGGATTCAAACCCACGCCTCAACCATTGTACCATCAGGCCCAAAACAAAGATCATCTGTAGAGTAACTAGAATCTACGAGTCCAATGATAACTGTGTTGGTTTAGAATTATATAATATATAATTCTCAAAAGGTGAAACATTACCACAATAGGTTGCAATATTAGGGAGCTGAGGGAATTTGAACCCACGGCCGCATGGTTACTAAACCAACACCGTTATCATTGGATGCGTAGATTCTAGTTACTCTACAGATGATCTCCCTTTAGTAATACATGGCAGAGGTTTCTGGAGAGCTAGAGTCAAAATAATCCGTATAGTCAGCACTCCCTGATAATGTAAGGTAGAGCTATTGAAAATTTTACGATGAAAGAGAGTTTTACCAAGTCCAGTGATCTAACGTTTATGCGCATGGCTAGGGAATTTTATATATATTGTGTCAAGAAACCAAAGCATCAACAATGTTTATTTCGGTGACAACATTTTCTGTCGCTCAATTATGGCGCATTACGTCGTTAGATTTAAGTAACTAACACACTCCTTTGACGAACCAACACACTGAAGTGAGACTAAAGGCTTCTATATTTGAAAGTTCTACTTTCGATAGATCGCTTATTGTAGATAAACACTGACTGTGCATTAACAAAACTGTTTTCAAGTTGTCTCTGTACGCAGTCTGGCTAAATAGCAGCACAACATCGTAACTGCATATTCGTGTCTGCCGAAAAGCAGCTGGATTCTTAGCAACACAATCCTAGTTCGAGAAATTAGCATACATAATTAAGATTGAAGGACTCGAACTTTCAAATTTTTCACGTTGACAGTATCTTATGTCGCTAACAAACGCCAGTAGTGAGTGTACAATACTGTTTTAGATTCTTTCTGCGAGTAGTCTGAATTAACAGTTACCCAACATCGTATCTACGGATTTGTGTCTGCAATTATACAGCTGGATTCCTAACTACATATAACCTAGCTAGAGTTAAGCACAGTAGTTAAGCCTGCCTTAAACATTTCGTAACAGTGATAACCGGATATTTTCACGTTGATGTGTGAGTAGAAATAGATTGTAATCCAAACCTTGTAAACGGCATTCAATGGGTTCGTTTTGCTAAATTTCTTTTTAGGTCAACTCATTGAGTATACCTTACAAAGATAAGATCGAAACGTTGTAGAAAAATTGTATTTTTAGAGTTCTACATAATATTTGTACTCATAGAATGACTTAGGCTTTTGACTATCTATCTACCTACCTACCTATCTATCTATCTATCTATCTATCTATCTATCTATCTATCTATCTATCTATCTATCTATCTATC